>SZWC01004193.1:114346-146846 GCA_023375785.1 Penium margaritaceum
AATCAACAGCACACGCAAGGCCCTCGTCAACCGAACGCACACTCTCACCTCCCTGATCACGGAGGTGACGCTGGTGAACGACGTGAGAGAGTGCAGAGTCCAGCTGGCGGTCGTCCTCAGATGGTCCGGTGATGAGTACATTAGAGGAGGGATGCTGGGGACCGGGGGTGGAGGAAGCCCATGTCGGAGGTGAGTAGAAGCCAGAGGGAGGTCCGAAGTAGACAGGGCCCACAAACCCCGAGGGCCAACCCCAGGGTGCGGATGGAGAAGGTGAAGAGAGAGCAGTTCTGTATGTAGTAGCTGTAGGCACTGGGGAAGAAGAGTGTGCAGGGCCACGACTTGACCCCGTGGAGGTGGAGGAGCGTGCAGGGCCGCCACCACATACTAAGGAGCGTGCCCAGTGGGCATGCATGGCGGAGGCCATGCGTGCATCATCTGGTGGTGCAGGGCACTTGGGCGCCGCATGACCGGTAGCGCCGTAGTTCCAGCAAGTGACAGTGCTGGTGGAGGATGATTGAACTGAGGCGCCATCAGAGCTACGACCTTTGCCACCTTTCCCCTGCCCGCCACTGCCAGAGCCACCCCCTCGGGCTTTACCTTTACCACTCCCTCCACCACGACCACCCCCTTGGGAAACAAGAGATGTGGCAGTAGTGACAGAGGTGGAGATGGAGGACGAACCAGAGGCAGAGGAGGTGGAGGAAGAAGGAAGTGCGGTGGTTGCTGCTGCAATGGCGGCGCGGTGAATGCGCTTATTCTGCAGGGAGCTCCACCAGTCGGTGAGGCGTTAGGAGGTGAATTCCCATAGGGCCCCAATGCCAGGGGGTGCGTCGGCGGGGACAGGGATGGCCGCCAAACGCTCAAGCTCTGTGGCCTTCACTTCGCGAAAGATGTTGCTGAGCTCCGGGATGAGGTCGTTGACGATGGAGAGAACAGCAGGGAGTTGGCCTAGGGCGGCCTTGCCGAGGTCACGCAGCAGTCGCAGACTACGAGTCCAATAGGCGTCAGCAGTCTCATCAGCACGCATGGAGAGCGTGTTGAACTGGACGGTGAGGACGCTCTATGCTGCATGTCCAGTGACCGTCGTGCGCCGCTTGATCAGGGCATAAGCCCCAACCGGGTCAGCGGGGGTGCGGCGTGCAGTGTCCGCATTATAGGACCCGATCTCATCAGTGAGATCGTCTGGTCCAGCGCGAATGAGGGCACGGACCGCTCGTGCCGACTCAGAGTTGATTGGCACAAAAGGTGGAACAGCTGAGCGGTTTGGTGCATGGTAGTATTCCCAGAGCTGCTCCCCCTGCGTGCAGGCACTGAAGCAAACCTCCCAAGAGTGGAAAGTAAGATTGGAGGTGAAATGGGGTGGAGTGGAATCAAAGTCAGGCTTGCGCTGCACTGATGGAACAAGGGCTTTGGCCGCAGCAGCGCCAGCGGCTGCGGCGACTGCAAGTGGATCAGAGGAAGATGGGCCAGCGGCAGTGGAAGCGGAAGCGGGGGAGGTGGAGAACGCTGTAGCAATACTAGCGGACTGAGTGCTGCGCAATGTGGGTTGGAGACGATTCAGGACCAGGTCAGCAATGTGATCGGCGAATGTCTCTTGGTCAGCCTGCTCAGCCCGTAGTTTTTCCTCAGCAGCGCGCTTAGCACTGAGAGCTGCCTGCAACGCAGTGCGCTCATGCTGAAGCTCAGCTTGTAGTGCTGTGTATTGGTCATCGTCAACTGGCATTGTGCCAGTGGCGTGACTCTGCGGAGGAAAATTTCGGCAAAGTTTCCCTTGCCCTAGTGGGCGTGGGAATGTGAGGTATGGGTGTTGGAAGTTTGCTGCAAGGCAACAACCTGGACGCATGAACACGCCGATATAGGAAAGGTAGAGAGAGCAAGAGAACAGGAGAAGCCAAGCTCACCACGCACGGCGGTGCAGGAAGAACAGTGGCGGCAAAGCCGCAGCAGATGAGAAGGCGATGACTGCAACAACAACTGATGCGGTGACAACGAAGCAGGCTACGCCTGTCAGAGCTGCACCAGACAGGGTGGAGATGACTGCAGCGGTCGAGATCAATAGTTGTATGTGACGAGTAACAGACGGTGATGAGGAGGGTAGAGATGCAGCCTGTGCTGTGGAGGCATGAGTGGAGTCAACTGCACTGGAGAGTGTTATGGCTGCTGCGGCTGCTGCGGATGCAACTGCGTTTGCTGCTACGGCAATCTGAGTAGCTACATTGACAACAGCTATTGCCAAAGGTCCCTGATCAACCGCTGCAGTGTACGTGTCGATGGCTCGACCAGCAGCAGTGCTGGCTGGCGCACGTGCGGCACGTGAAGTGGCTGCAAAGGTAGAGGCAACAGCAGCACTGGATACGAGTGTAGCCTGCAGAGCTGTAAGAATATCAGGAGACGAGATGGACGAGGACTCTACAGCAGATGCGGCCGAAGATGCGGCGCAACGTGGAGCGGGTGCTTCTGATGGTGCTGCTGCAGAAGGTGGAGCCGCACCACGGGAAACAGCACGGTGGTGTTGTTGGCGCGTCCTATGGGCAATGGGCGGGCTTACCGGAGAGTGACGAGGTCGATGGTCGAATTGTGGTGCTGTTGCCGGTTGGTTCTGCAACGTCGGAGAGTTGTCGTCGGCCGACTGGCAATGAGCTGCGTAGTCCCTTACGTCCGCCCACGCGTCGTAATCAGCAGGGTTGTAGTCTTCACCGGGGTGATACCCCGTACTGCTGCGGCGCACCCTCGACCACACTTCTCTCTCCGCCCGCTCCTCATAGTATGCGAGCTCCTTGTCAATGCGTGCACGGTCCTGAGCTGCCGTAGATGACGGAGGGGCGGGCTCGGTATCAGGCGGAGACGCCAGTGTTCTGAATGCTGGGCTGCCTCAGGGGAGCCCGAGGTGATTGGGAGTGTGCTGGGGTCAGGCCTGGTTGCAGGGTTGGAGCTGTTGCTGCAAGGGCCGTAAGTGAGGTCACGACTGCTGAGCGATGTCGATGCACGGGAGATGCGTACACCAGGTCGAGGCAACACTCAGCATGCAGATGCACCGGGTGTCGCCCAAGTATCCGTCGTGCGTGCGGAGACGTGCACGGCGGAGAAGGGACGGAGAAGAAGTGGTGCCATAGAGATGGTGGCCCGAGAGTGGGCCGAAGATGATGGCCCGAGAGTGGGCTGAGTAGGCACCACCACGTGGCGGTGATGTCATAAGCAGATCGATCGAAGCCGAGAGTGTGCCCCCGTGAGTCACTGGTGCGATGCTAGCGGCTGCACAGAACGGTGGCTGCTGCTGATGCTTAGGCTGCCACGGCCTCGTGCTGTGGCTTGCACGGGATCACCCGTCACTTAGCAATGGCCCGAATGAGGTTCACGGGTGCGATGCTAGCGGCTGCACAGAACGGCGGCTGCTGCTACTGCTTAGGCTGCCACGGTCTCGTGCTATGGCTTGCGCGGGATCACCCGTCACTTAGCAGTGGCCGAAATGAGGTTCACGAGGTCTAAAGTGTGTCGCAGCGGGGAGGGGTAGCCCTCCTGCTCTGATACCAGTAGGTAGCCACGGATGCCATACAAGCAAGTGGCGAGCGACGGAACGAGCCATGGATCGGGGGCAAGCTCAAAGAATAGAAAGAGAAGGTAGTTGAGACACGAGTATATGAGTAGCAAGTGAGTGAGGTGGTAAGTACCAGTTGACCGGGCCACCCACGCGAAGCACTCGTTGTGGGGCCCGGCCGCCACCCAGGGATCGAACCCGACCCTGGAGCGAGCAAGCTCCAGGCGATTTCTCACACGCCGGCACAAACCGGGCGTGTGGTCCCGAGGGATCAGCAACCCGGTTCACCACTCTAGGAGCATGCAAGTATTAAATCAACCAACAGGCATGCAATCCTACAAATTGTATCCCCCATTTTGTCACGTGAAGTTATCACTAAACTAAGGCTTGCGACAAGGCCGGTGCTGAAGCCACCACTTGGCAGCTTGATGGAGGCACCACCATTGTACACAACATGCTGCATCACAGTCTTGCACCAGGGAGCCTCAGTCCAGTTCAATCACCTGCAGTGGCGAGGTGTGTGTGTGTGCATGGAGACAAGAGGGCACTTGCGTTTGTTTGTGACAATAACCAACACCAGGCTCACCGGGCTCAGTGGCGTCAGCAAGCGCGTCCATGGCCCGCGGCAGCAGTGCGTGGTGGGTGTCTGGCGAGCATGACGGAGCCTTGGACCCTATTGTCGACAGCGGTCGAGAGTAGGGTCCAAAGCGGGACCACCGGACACCCACGACAGGAAGCTGGAAGGCGATAGTCTCCTCGCCAATCCTTCACGCGTCGTGTGCATGATAGACAAAATGCACATCGTGGCACAATTTTGTGTGGATTCACCGTGCGTCCTCGTACATGCACGTTATCCGACCGGATGAGTCTCATTGCCTTACCTCGAGTCGGCGTATGGAACGTCGCGAAAGCGACGACTTGTCAATGGTGGACAGGCTGGCGGCTACTGACTGCGACGGCCTACTGGCTGACTTTGCTACCTGTGGTTTACCGTTGGGAGTGACGAATTGAAGGATGGGTTTCGTGAAAGGACGATAATCCCTTGGTGAATACCGTTTACACAAACAGGAAGTCTGACAAGTTTCCTTTGCACAAATGTTAACCCCCCATAATGCACTAGGCGTAGGGAGGGGTTGCTGACATATTGAGCCATGCACCTCATATTATTGGACAGTCCCAATTTTGGGGGACAAATGATCTCTAATCCCCACCCGGCCGTTGAAGAACAACGGAAACTGAAATTTTGCACATTCACCAACTGACCTTTGTAATGAAATGTTAGATACCCCATGTCCATCTCTGTCGAAAAAGTACGCCATATCGGTATGGCGTACTTTTCTCGCCTGTTGTGGATATGGCGATGTTAACACCGCCTACTCCGGATATGGGGTTCTTTATTTTTAATTACACGGATATGGGGGACTTAAAATTGAGAATTTGGATATGGGAGGGTCCGCCCTTCGGGAATATGGATATGCGAGCTATTTCGCCCTAAACGTTTTACATTGAGAGACTACTCTGAAGCCGCAAAATGGAAATTTTTGGACAATGACCATGTACCCGACGGGGTACCTTGTCACCGGCACTCCTGCTGCGGGGCGTCCTGAAATCAAAGTTTTGAAGTTGGGGCTTATGGAGATTAAAAATCTAAACACGCGTTGAATGTAGATCAAAATCCTTCGAACAAGGTGGATATCGTTTTCGAATATACGGAACGGGGTACCTCGTAACTTTGCAATTACTCATCCCGTTCAAATCGGTGACGGCCATGTGCTAAAAAAAGCTCTGTCGTGACCTGGTCCTGATCTGATCCGTTCCTTGCTAGGCTTCGACATTCCTCGAAGTCTCCTCTTCGACGTCAGCATGTCGAGCACGGCAAGTCGCTCTTTATCGTGGACGGCCGCATGGAACGTCTCTTTGGGCGGCTGCGAGTTATCAGGCGCGTTGCGTGGACGGAGAGAGGGGCTGTCCGCGATATCGCCACGTCGCACACGACTAGCCACAAGTGACCCGAGGAGATTCCAACAAATGTGAAATACGGCAAAGCAACGCGTTTCCCCGTTCCGGGTGTTCGAAAACGCTATTAACCCCTTTGAAAAAAGTTTTCCACCATCAACCCCCGTGTCGATGTTTTACTTCCATAAGCCCCAACTTCAACACTTTCAATACAGGACGACCCGCAGCCTGAGTGTGGGTGACGAGATACCCCATCATGTACATGGTCATTGTCCAGACATCTCCAGTTTGCGACTTTAGTGCAATCTGTAAATGTAAAAATGTTATTCTGTTCAAAATTTTTTATTCAGAATACGAGGCCTTCCAAAAATGCGGGGGAAGGGGGGGGGTGGGTGGGGGGGGGGGGGTTGGTGAATACATTGTACAACATCGTTGGGGGGGGGGGGAGGTTTCAATAACAAACACGCGAGCAATTCAAAAACAACACCTGACAATAGGAGGCTTTTCCACCTGTTTCTTAGGCAGTGTTCCAAGAAATAGAAAGAATGCTAAAAGTACCTTCAACGATCCAATACGAAAACGTGGTGTATTGTGACTTTACAATATACCCCTCATGTCACGGTCAATTATAATGAAACAATTCAACCCGCGAGCAATTGCAAGGTTTCTTGTGATAAAAGCAGTTAAGGAGGGGCTTTGTTGATAAGAAATGAAAGGCGAGGCGATTTGTGACCGAAGCTTCTTCGACGGAGGGTTTTGCGATTTGGTTTCGGAACCCGAGGTATGTGGATATTTTGAGATATCCCGATGTCTGAACAAAACTGCTATTTGTGCCAAATATTTGGATTTATGAAAAAAAACATTCAAGTTGCCATAAATGAACCAGCGCGGACGGACGTAATCTATTACTACTAAATCACAAAGGTTATTGTTTAGTAATGACTCCACTCTGGTACGCATACACACCATACAACGGAAAACAATAATAATCAAAATTTTAGCCCAGTGACTACATACCATAGCTAAGGGCTTCTCGTCGTGATCACATATCCAACCTTACAAAAGCGTTGCCTATCATCTTTTTGCTTAACAAATGAAATGAGTACCTCCTCCCACACACGGAGCCGGAATGTACATGCAGACCACAAACATTTTCTCCAATTTGACAAAAGAGGTTTAAAGATTTGAAATCCATGTGATAAGTCATATAAACTTTCAATAAAAAACATAAATTCCCTCTAATAAATGGGTCTCCATCCACCCCTTCTTTTATTCCATTATGCAACACCATTATAGCAATCACAAACCTTGTGATGGAGGGTGTTGTAACTATCTCACAACAACAATGACATGGCCACATCAATGACACATGCATGTTACATTGATCAAACATAAAACATGGAGAAAAACCAATGGGTCACACCTTAAGGGAAAATCTTAAAACTTGAAAATTGTATTTATATTGCTGAGCACACGTTGAAATATTAAAAAAAAAGTTTTCACCCTATAGCTAAATCATTTTTTTCTCCAAAACCGGGTTATCAATTCCAAATCCATCCTGAAAATGATAAATCAGTAGTCATTTCCTGTAGCAAACCATATTCCTTAAAAACTAACATGTTGTACAAACGAAAACAAACTACAACCCCAAAATCTTGAATCAAATTTATGGGAATGTAATTCTGAGGACTTAACATCAGATTTCTCCGAACAATAATCTCTTCTATATAATGATTGGAATCAAGAAGTTCGATGATATTACTCACAATAAAGATGAAAGAGAGGGTTAGATCGTAAGGATTTGAAAATTAAATTTGCTATACTTCAACCTCATCGTTATGAAAAGAATCGTGCTCTCAAAATTATGTATGAACCTCTTTGCTAAAGTAACCATGTTTTTTGGCTTTTTATGAAATAATTCATGTTGGAATATATTGAAATGGATCACAATATAGTGAGGATCGTATGTAATAAGTTAAAAAAGCAAAGGAAATTCTTCAAAGTGGCAACCTTCATCGTTGAGAGCCAAGCAAAACATAGATGGAGAAGAAATACAACACAACAAAAAGGAAACAATTTGAAAATCCCATAAATTTGAATAATGAATGAATATAAATAATCTTTCTTCATTCCAAAATGCGAAACATTTCAACGTACATATACAAGCATCAAAACAAGGGACATGTCTCGTATAACTTTGTAAGTGGCTGTTCTAAGAAACTCTAAGATTAAGTTAGAGTATTCCGTGAAGATAACAAAACGTACGTTCAACATTTGAGTGCCAAGCAGGAATATTCGAGATACAAATGAAAATTTGACATAATTCGTGAATACTCTATTGAATGTCTTAAAATGTTGTCAAATTTCTTAGAGGAAAGGTGTCTACAAACGGGTTTAAAGGATACAATCAGATGCTATGCCATATGAAGACTGTTTCTTTTAACAAAATGGCTTGTGGAACAAACCTCCTTGTGTGCTAAAAAACAATATTTCTGTCTCAAATAGCACAAGGCCCAAGATTTGCCTTACATTTTAACACTAGAAGTAACCCGTATTCTGGCATCAATTTTTATTTCCATGTTTTGAGTCAAACTGACATTTTGAAGTTTGAGTTTATGCTTCTTCAGAGCATATACCGTTTTCTACATGAGTGCCTCCATGTTGAATTGATCAAAACAATATTGCGCACCATGGTGCCTCCCCAACAAAAGGAATGTAAAGTACTTCATGCAATACATTCATACGTCAAGAAAAAGGTTATAAACATGAAGGCAATTTGGAAAAAAACACACGACTTATAAACAAATTCTGTATTTCACAACATGTTTGGTTAAAAGTATAATGATAGAGAAACTTACGATTATAGATCATGAAAAGTTATTCATTGGACAAAAAACAACTCCCTGGATATTAGGCGGCGCATTATGGACTATTTAAACAGCAGACTACTAAAGGTGAAAACCAAATCTGAAATGATTATCGTCATAGTAAACTTGTTTTATGGCCGGTTTGTATCATGCAACTCTTTGTGGTGAAAAAACAAGTTAAGATACCCCATAACTTGCCCTCATACTGGATAGTACATGATGATCTGAACTTGATGATTTGTCTTCTCATGTCATCGTTTAAGTGATGAAAAAAACACCTCCTTGTAAGGAATTCCTCACAAAGCTCGTATTAGGTGTACAATGATTAATATGATTTTCTATGAAGACTGTCTTATTGTGATGGAAAAAAATCGATAATGACATGTGTCTATACATACCGAATGACAAATAGATAAAACTATTTTGCTTTTAACTTCTTTTAGAACTTTCCTGATTGAATCATGTCTAATCAGGAGATTAGGGCTCTATAATTATCTTTAAAACTGAAGCTTCTAAAATGCACCTGTGCTTGTTTCATCATATCAAGTATTGCTTTGGAAAACATCTGAAACTTTTCATTGCAAGGCTTACAATAGTCTTTCCAATGAATTCTTACCAACACTGTATTTCAACACATTTTTAGTACTTCTTGAGCTAAGCTGACTTGGAAACTATATCAAAACGATTTTCCTTGAGAGTGCATAAGTTATGAAGTTGCATGTGAGCTTGGAATAGGACTACATGACCAATCTTCCATTGGCATTTTGCCCTTATGCACTTAGAGTCTAGAATAGGTTCATCTAATGCCTTTTTTTTGTTTTAGATTGTTACAAGGATGGAGGTGCATAGTGAGTGGAACTCGGATCTTCTTAGTTCTTTGTAATCTGTTACTTTCTAGTTCACGTATACATTTCCTTTATTTTCTCTTGTAATCAAGGTGGGAACACCATGTCTTGGGAAAATGGTGTCGAAGAACGATAACAAAAACCCCTTAGAACTCCCATTGTTTTTGTAAGAATATCGTACAAAAAATGTGAAAACATATTCAAAATCAAAATAATGTTATCAAGCTTGGTTGAACATCAAGCAATTTTATCACAATATAATATGAAAAAAAAAATGGATTCAATTTGAGTAAAGCATGATTAAGGCAAACTAGGGAGATCTCTTTTTCTCATTTTGGAGTGTCGGTTTTTGCCTTATGTATGATAGTTAGTTTTTCTTGTTCATTTTAGAATATTTATTTTTATATCCTTAATAAAGTTTCCACTTTTTAATGATTCACCTAGCATAGTCTAATAGCAATTTTCTTGTTTAAGCTTACTAAAGGTTTGTCTTTTAGGGAGATGATGACTTGATGAGTAAAATACATTATACTGAAGTATAATAGAATTCTTCAAAATTTTAACCAAGGGATTATTCTCGCCAATTTTCTGTTGATGTGTCAATGATTACTACGATAACATAGTATGTTTTTTCTCCCAAGCATGTTTCTTGTGTCATTTTCCGAAACGGAGAATTAACATCCTTTTGGAATAATTCTTGTGTCATTTCCCCATTTGTTCAATATGTATAGAGGTAACATCCTTTTGAAATATTATACATTAAAGGGATTTGTTTTCAACTCATAGAGCACATAATTGAAATTGTATTCATCATAATAATGAATGAATTTTATTCACAATTACTGATAATGTTACCGAAACATAAGTTTTACTTTGATCGATAACGTGATATCTTTGGACATTCATGAAACCATGTATGAAGTAAAATGATCTTTAAATGGACTGGATGTTAGTACTTGAAAAAATTATTTGGTGGCCATCCTGTTTTGTAAGAATTCTAACATAGGCATGGAGTGTCGCTTTGTTTTGTTTCTTAGAAAAAAATCCTCAGCGTGGTTAGTGTCATGTGATGGAATGAAGACCTCAAAATCATGTATAGTTTTGTATGTTTTATCAATAGTAGGTATAAGACTCGAACTCTAGATAGAATTTATAAAACCTGGAGGACTACAAAGGTTGGATATGTCTTACCAGAGAAGAGGATCCTTCCTCAACCATATGTTGTGCTTGATAACCATTGTTTTAGTATGAGATTATTTTTCAACAAATACTATGCTATCAAATTTTTGAGGTCTCCTTTTTGATGTTTTAGTACGTGGTTGTACATGAAGACGTTATAGAGTGTGAGTATGAAATGCATAAAGGGATGAAAAATAGGCAATTCATTGTTCGTGTTAATGTTTAAAGGGTTTAAATGTAATGAAGTAGCGTAAATACGAATATCGAGTGCCTAAAACGTTTTTGTGATGATGTATTTTCCATGTCATTGAGTTGTTTCCATAAGATGTTTTTCTACTTTCTTTGGTCAAAAACCATTTTTTTGTTTAAGAGAACGACATAAACTCATATTTTTGTCATACAACAAGTACCACTTCTTACATTAGTGAAGTTTTACAATGTTGATTTTGCACTAACCTTCCTACATTGTTTATAGACACTTGGTCGTTGCATGAAATTACATGATATCACATCGTTTGATTCCACTTTTCAATACCAATTGTTGGTTTCCAATTAAATACGGTCAAGGTGGAGATCAATCTGGTGACTGGCATAGTGATGCAAGATTCTACTCTAAGAATGTTTCATAAAAGAAGACCCCTTCGTCCATCTTGAATAGGTGCAGAACGACCTCGGTCATGAACTTGAAATAAGCCATTTTGGAGATGAAGGAATGCAGGAGGTCTCATATGTTGATCGGCAAAGGTTTTCTTTCTTTCATATGCCATATCACATATACTTCTTAAGGACAATCTCCTTATATTCATACGGACAAGTGATTTACATTCCACACGTCCATATGGTTATGTGGTAGTGGTTTTGTTGTGGATTTCTCTTTCATTAGATTTTAAAACCTTCATACAATTCTCGGCTTACTCATAGGGTATCTTTAGCCTTCCACCATAGATGCTTTTTGATGATAAATTAAACTATTTCATGCTCCACCATAACATAAGGAGGTAGAAGAATTGATTATCATCCACTAAAATCTTCTTTTATGGGATTCGATCTCATATTGAATAGTGGAAAGTGTTTCACCATAAACCCTAGATTTGAAGTAAGATTTAGGATTTTAAGGTCAAAAGAATCAATTGCTATGTTAAAATATACAAGATTTTGTGCAAAAAAAATCTTTTAAGGCTCATTAGTTCATGATGGCAAGAAGGTGATCTTAGATGGTCAAGGATTAACCACAAAAACTTGGAAGATCTGAGTGAGGACCTTGAATAGAAGAAATTCACGGATATGGGTCAGCTTGCTACTCTTCTTGCCACATGGATTGGATACTTGGAAAACTGAACATCAATTATGAATAATCATCACGTGTGTATAGAGAAGGCTTAGATGCATGCTATGCCGACCAAGATCTGTTGACATCATTGATTCTGAAGAATACTTTGGATTTAATGATTATGATTTGAGTAAAAATTCACTATACACCTTTCATAAAGCCATTTTTTTCAGTACTCAAGGCACAAAAGTAGGTAAGGTGTTGACTCTAACACGTATCTTTAATCCTATCTTATGCAAATATTCCTTAATCCTATTAGAGTTAGCGGGTGGAAGACCCTCTTTATGAAAACCTATTATACTTTACTATTTAATCAATTTTCAACTTGGAAATAACCTACTCATGAAGGAGGGAGCATTGAGACATACTATTATAGGATCGTTTAGAGTGAGGATCCTTAAAAACCATTATAATGTGCGCCCATCAGGTTTGATGTTTGAACATTGCAACAATAAAAATGTTTATACAAAACATGATGTAGCCAACTCTAATTGTTTTTGTAGCAGATAGAGGAACGGTATTCATGCATCCTTTTTCAAAAATGAATTGTGACAAGTGTTGAGATTAGATGCGCTATGCACCTTGATTTGTTTCATTTCTTGCTTATTAGTACAGACTTGATCTGACTAAGAATCCCCTTTTTTGGAATCGATCAATGTTTATTTTTATTGTGTGTAAGTGTCCAGATGAGCGACCTCTTTCTCGGTGTGAGGGGGTGTAGCCCTTAAAGCGCACATGTTCTTTTGTGACTCTAACCACATTAGTTGTTTGTCCTCTCATGTTGTTAAGCTAGGAATGCACGTTATCCTTGCCTCTTTTGTGTTTTATTGTGACAGCATCTTTGTGGGTGGTTGTGTGTTAGTGAGTGTTAGATTTCACATCTACACCTCGTGACTATGATTGTTACTCATGTCCAAAGAAGTGCATAGGGACTAAACCATCCCTTTTCACTTGGTATCAAAGTAAGGTTAGAGACAGCCTTATGTAAACTGGTAAGTTGCTAGCTTAGCATTACATTAAAAATAGTAAGGTTGTTTTTTTATTTTCTAAAAAGTTTTTTTGGCTCAAATTTTGGGCATTTATATGACTGGATGATAGAAGAGGTTTATGTTAAGTTATTTCATCAAATGATGCTCAATATTCTTTCGTAAGAATCCCAAGGCAATAGTATCAAAGTTTTAAGGGTTTGAGGTTTTTGGCGAGAATCCTTTGACGATAATGTAACCTCGTTTTTCATTCATGCTATGTCTCGTTATTGTTCAAAACAGAGATAAATCCATCAAAAAAGCAATTCTCCATTTCTCCAAGTTGATTTCATTCCAATTGAAGTTCGAGAAGCTGCCCCAACGCCATTCATGGCATGGGTTTCCCGTTTTGTTGCTAAGTGTCAATTCGTGTCCCATTTGAGTAGTCTCACATTATATCAGCATAAATAAGTTCCAAGAATCAACTACTACCAGTTGGTTGGGGAAAACAAGAGAGAGAGCGAGCAATCAAGCTAGAAAGAGAGATATCAAGGGAGCTATTGAGAATATGTGAAAGAAAAAGATGGAGATAAACAAAAAGGTACGCAAAGAGCGAGTGTGCGAGAGAAAAAAAGAGAGAAAGAGAGATAGAGGGAGAGAGAGAGAGAGACAAAGAGAGAGAGAGAGAGAAAGAGAGAGAGAGAGAGAGAGAGAGAGAGAGAGAAATAGAGTTAGAGAGAGAGAGGGAGGGATTGAGAGAGAGAGAGAGAGAGAGAGAGAGCACACAAATAGTGGGAAGGAATTCAGCGAGAACAAGCACAAAGGCAAAGGAAGAAAAAGGAAAAAAAAGGAGGCAGGCTGTGAAGTCATGCTGGGCACCCACTAAAACCACTATAGGTTCCTCTTGAACGGGGTGTTTTTCTCAGGACAAAGCGCCTATGTCAGATCCATGCCTATAATAAATGAACAATTTACCCATACAAATCTATTAGACTTAATTGAAAATGTACTAGATCCTTGCATGGCACAAAAAAGAGGAAAGGGGAAAAACATGGGGCAATTTAGTCAGATTGTTTTGAAAGTCTTTCTTTGGGACATCGTAGGTCTTACTTAGGTTCTTTGTTTTTTTTATCTTCTTGTCCGTGGTTATATCTCAACACTCGACTTGGTTGGCACTTGTGAACGTTGGTAGAGGCATCTGGATAGGACACATTGTTGTAACAATGGAACGCGCATCAATTGGACTTACTTGCATTCATGGTAATGATGCAATGCATCATATGTTCTTATGTAAGAATTTTCTCTAAACAATGTACTCTTTGACACTCCTCTCAGTAATGAGGACAAGTTGAGACATCCAACTTTTGCTAAAGGAGTGGGAATTGTGCACGTTCAAAGCTTGCAAAGCGAGGTATGTTTGATCGGAGTCTTGTACCCCATCAATGAGCCTTACATTGTAGTCTAATAAAAGGTACGACTCAAAACGGGGATTTATGATAAAAAAACAGTTTTTGCAACATTCGACAAGGTGGGGCAAAGATTTTAGTAGGGCCAATTTTATGAGAAATGTATTGTATACGACTATAATAAGTTATTCTTCATTTTACAACATTAAAGATTCACACTAGCGCTTCACACACATCTGAATGTCCTCCCTTAAGGAGCTTACTACAACACACCCGACTCACGGTTCTCATCTTGAGATGATCCATATGGAGCAGAGCACTCATCCATGTTTTGCTTTTGGCAGCAAGAAAAAAGGCCAAAACAACCATTTCCTTTACATGAGCATAGATCCACAACTCCACTACAATTTGTACACAATGACATTTGGACCGTAGGTGATTAATATCCAACTTGAGTAGAATAAAGTGCATGATATGTCCTTGGCCTAATGGAAGATAACACACAATTGAGGTGGTACTTCCTACTAGGGGAAAAGGGACATGACGTAGTGGCCATTTGCTATTGTTTTTTTTTAGCACCATAAGAGTGTGGACACCAAATATAGAGCCTTTGTAGTGATAGAGGGGCTCACTACTCAGGTATTTGAGAAGGTATGTTTTATAAGTGAGAAAATTCAGAATGAGGTGTTAGCTCCTTGGACCTCAGAGCAAAGTAGGATTGTGGAATGTTGGAATCGCACTTTGAAAGAAGCAGTTTGCAAAATCATGCTTTTGGGAAACGTCCCCCTTAGTATTTTAGACGAGGTGGTGAAGTGTTTACTCTGAGTACAAAACCAGGTTTCTCAATTTCACTTACGACTCTCAGTAACTCTGTGGCAGCACTGGCATTAAGAGATCCAACTTAACAGGCACACAATTGAGGGGAATTGTTTTGTTTTATTTGCAATCTCTTAATGCTTTTTTGTTGAAAATTGATGGTTTTTGATGATGGGATGTTTTCATGGGGCCAAGCATAGTGTCAAAGGGTTGACGGTGTTACATTCTGGAGATTCACCAGTTGGTTAAATCACGACATATGGAGTTTTATGATACCTTGTTTGCACCTCATTACTATTAGCAATGCATCAAGGTGCCTTTCAACATTCACATACCGTGTAGTAGTCTCATTATCCTTTTCCATATGCTCATTAGTTAAGTACCCCAAATGCAACCACGATTCTGATTTATCCTCTTTGTGTCTCTCCTTCTCCATACTAGTAGCAACTAAAGCAGCATCAACCAATGACGACACCAATAGTAGTAAGAACAGTAGTAACGATGACTATAACAAGTACATTGACATTAGCAACTTAAGCACCATCAACAACAACACTAGTATTCAAAGAAGCAAAACTACCAAATTCCGGGCATGGATTCATCATGTGTCATGCCACAAGTTAGGAATGACACGATTAAAAATTAACAACATCTTCTTCACCTTCACTTACATCTCTCACGACATCTCCATCTTGATTGACATTTCCCCCATTACAGCAAGCAAGGGAAGCCAGTGACTTTTGTTTAATATGTCTGTACATGCGTCATATTTCATTGTAAGAGCAAAGAGCTGCTATGTTCTCAGGCTAGTCTAGTGCAAGAGTTCACGAGCCAGAATGTGAACCAGGGGGAAGATTGAGAGATATCTGTCGCAAGTCATACAAAGGCATGTGTAATGCAGTTATTTGGCAAGCACTTCATTCCATCGAACCAACTTTCAGAGATGATATCACATTCCAACAAAGAATTTTATATTCTTTGATCCACTAAGGCTGTTAAATGAAGCTGTTATTTCCATCCATGTATAGAGAGGCTGTCACATGTGCCAAGACATTTTGTGGATATAAGCCATTAAAACTAAACCAAACGACACCTATGCTTATGTCACATGGGAGAAGGTACCACAATGATGGAACATAAGAGCATGCGAAGGAAATTAGGTTGTTGACAGTCAAGTGTCATGATGATGGTAATATTAATGGATACAAGGCACGACTCACAATAAAGGGGTGATCACAGATTCTAAGAAGTGACGTAAGGGATACATTTGCACTAGTGTTTCAGAGAAACAAGTACTTCAACAGTCATTGTTTGTTCATAATACAAGTACAAGATTCACTAGATGGATTTGAAGAATGCCTTTCTTCATGGAAAAATTCACAATGAAGTGTTCATGGTCTAACCCGAGGGGGTTGATGGAGGCCATGGTAGAGTTTTTTACATGAAGCTAACGCTTTATGGCTTGAAAACATCTCCACGATGTTGGAACAAGGTGCTAACAACTGGGTAGAAGGATGGAGGATTCAAGAGAAGTGTAATAGACCATACAATGTTCTTGAGAGGGACATGCTTGAACCTTGTTACAATCCTTGTCTTTGTTGATGACCTTGTCAAGTTCTCTTGATTGATCAATGAGATGAACAACACCAAAGAGTTCTTGGGTAGGCGGTGCAAGATGAAGGACATTAGGGAAGTTGGTGCATATTTGGGAATGGAGGTGAAGAGGAACTAACAAGAAACCATGCCATAGTGTTAGAGGATGTGTCACTAGTTGTCACTCTAATGACCCTAAAAGGAATTCACACCATCATATATGCCACAGAGGACACATGTAAATGCCTATTGGATCTAGGCCAATATCAGTCAATTATGGGTAGTTTTCTGTATGCATCATCCACCATATTCGATATTGTATATGTTGTGAGCCTTCTTTCAAAATACAATAGCACCACATGTTAGCTCCATCTTTATGCCTTGGTTTGGGTTCCCATTATGGATACTACCTATGTGGGAATGAGATTCACTAGTTATCCACATGGGCCACATGTGGTGGGTTGGAATGATAGTGATTATGCTGCAGATACGGAGGGATCTCACCTTAAAGGTGGATTCAACTTTAGGATTAGACGGGGAAGACCATCTTGGAGGAGGTATAAACATGGTTACATCACCACCAAGTCCATAGATTTAAAATATATCACCTTGAGTAATGCATCCAAGGAGGCCACCCAGTGGAACATTCTGTTGCATGGACTTGGAATTCAAATTTTTAGGTATTCCTCATCTGGGAGAATAAAAGTGCCATGAGTATTGTAGAGAACCATGTACAACATCGGCGTACAAAGCACAATTCTATGGCGTATCACTACATGAATGGGGCACTATGCAATGGGAGTATCTATGTTCACGGCGTCCACTCCCATGGCCATGAAAATGATTCTTTGTCTAAGGCAATTCGAGCACTACCTTCTATTCTCATAAACAGGCTACAAAATTGTGATGACATGGACCATAGAAAGCAAGGTGTAAGGGGGAGTGTTGAGAGTAGATGGGATATGCCCTTTGCTAAGTTTAACCTGTTTCAGTCCTTGCATATTGTTGTAGACTTGATCTGACGTAGAATCCCCTTTTCATGGATATACCAATGTGTATTGTGATTGTGTGCAGCTTTCCCCATGAGCGACTTGCTCACGGGGATGATGGGGTGTGGCCCTTAAGGAGCACCTCTACTTAGGTGAATCCAAACTCATTTGTTGTTTTTCCTCTTATGTTGCAAAGCTAGGCATGCAGACTATCCTTGCCTTTGTAGTACATGTGTTGTATAATGAGAGGACATGTGTGGTTGACCTTATGTTTGTGAGGATGTGATTTCACATATGCACCTAAGGATTGTGACTATCACCGTAGTCCACGGAAGAGCATAAATATTAGACCATCCATTTTTACAATTGGCCTTTGAAATAATGGACTTGTTTTGGATAAGAGCATTAAGAAACATGAGCAACCACGACATGGGAATCAAGACGCATGTCCTTAATCTATTCTTAAACGACATATGTTGCACCATATTCATGGTTTGCATATGGTGCAAAATGTGGATCAATAACAAGCCATATGTTGCTAAGTACAAGATCTCCAAACAGATGGAATTAATTACATGATTAAAGCTTAATAAATACTACATCAACAAGAGCTACTACATCAACAAGTACATCACATGAAATAGATGGACCACCCTCTTGTGCATCTATTCACCCAGTTTTCATAAGTTCAAACTAGCTAGCCTAGGATTGGTAAAAGATGCAATCCAGAAAACAAGGGTGCTTGTAGGAAAACATGCACTAACAAACATAAGAACATGTATTATGGCGAAGGTGAGCAAAGCATTGTTTACTAATATGGTATTGGGAATTGGTTGTGTAGTTGATCAGACCTTAACAAGTGCAAATTGAGGCAAATTCTCAATGAGGCATGTCATGATACATTGAATCCAAAGAATGGCAATTGATTCCCATGTATTTTAATATGTCACAGTTCAAACCATAACAACAGGCACTTTTGCAAAAAAACCCTAGACTGACTAATTCCAGGGCCAATTCTTTCATCATTCTACAATTTCCATGACAAAACACGGGAAACATTTTATATGCGTAAGGCTATAAGGATGGTAAGCTTATGAAAGCGTTGGTGAAGACATGTGAAACAAGGAACAGAGGGGAAGAAAACTAGTGGTGATGAATGCAAAGAGAATAGGATTTAAGAAAAGATTGAAGATAAGTAAGCAAAGTCATAGAGCTTAGGAAAGATGGAATTGTACATGTAATCTATGTTTGAATGTATACAAGCATGAAAATGATTTAGTTGATCCAATGAAACAATGTGTGGTTCCTACATTTAGGGAGCACGACGAGCTTCACCTTTTACAAGGCTTGTCTCCACAACCTTTTGCCATTAGTTATGGGATTTGTTGCAAAAAAAAAAGAAGATTTGAATTGTGAGATGAATACTACAAGATACGAAGATTCCAAGGTCAAGCAAAAACACATGATGATAATACATGAGATGATTGTGAAATTCTACTTGTTATGAGTAATGAATGAAATGGAGAATACACATCATTACGAATGAACATCCATGGAAACCACTATGATGTTGGACATACCTTAGATTTACAAAATGTGGATTGCTTATCGTTGAATGAAATCTAGATGTAGAGGGCATGGTTGATAGAATTTGAAATACATGTTGGTACTAGTAGATCACATGAAGAATTCCATGAATAATAGCCACAAGCTGAGACTTGCGGACACACAAGACGCCCACCTTGGATTCCTTGAGATTAAGTCTAAACAACCGCACCTAGAACTGGCTGGTTGAAATCCACTACCTTACATTGAAGAAGGTGCATTCCTTAATTGGAGGTGTGTCCTAAGGCACTAACCTATAACGTCCGATGCTGAGGCTTGAAGAGGAGGAATCTGTTGGCATTAGAAGGAATCTGAAGATAAATGAAAGCGTGTCATGGAAAACATAGATTTATGGATTGAACCCCTTAAGAGGTCTAGGGTGAGCCTTTTAGGGATTCTTGCCTTGGAGGTTGTAGGTAGTAGCATAATCGCCTGATTGGTTTCATAACAACCTTGACCAAGTAGAGAGTCATGTGGAAGATAAAAGGTGAGTAGTAGTTGAAGGGCCACTCGAGGTTGAAGGTGTAATGTTAGCTAAAGGGTCATAAGAGATTTAAAAGGTTACGATAGCAGGTTGACCAACTATCCTTCAACTCATAGCTAAAGGTTCATAGCCTCCAAGGATACCTTAGATTTTGTAAAAGGCATGGATTGGAGCATTGCTTCCCTCCATTTTAAGAGGTGATTTGTTTCCCTCTAAAACAGATGAAATAAACAACGAGATGCATTTTAACCAAACTTGGCCATCCCAACTGAGTAAATATCAAGCCACCCGTTAAATTGATGATGGCGAATGTTGAAGAGGATCCTTTTTGGAATGGTGGAAGATTTCTTGACTTGAGAACACGTGACAAATTCATTTTGGATGATGACGATAGTTTTGTGATAGTTCTTTGAGATGTGACGGAGATGGTGTCAAGAGTGATGCAATGTTTTGGATGGTGCTACAACAAACCAAGAGGACTAATGGTGTCCAACGAAATGTTTGGAGTTTATGTTCTTTGTTAAAGGCATAAATTTGCCTCATCGCAGCCTGTTTGTAGCCACAAAAACAAAGAGCGCAATTTAGCTTGCTTGGTAGCTCCCCTGCCCCCCCATTATCTCTGAAATCAGATCCTCATGGTATTTTCATGAAATCGTGATGCTCGCATTTTTTGCAGAGTTTACAAGGAAGGGAGAGGGATACGACTTTCCTCAAACAAGGGGGTGATGGTTGAGTGATTGATTAAACGGCTAACAACAAGCAAGTAGTCGTGCTGGTTTGTTGATCCTAAGTGGGTGGCTTGCCAATGGTTGCTCTAAAGTGCCAAATGAGGCACAATGCAGCTGGAGAGGTTTGTGCAAATTACTTTGCAAAAAATGATAGAAGAAGACCACATCTCTTGGAGGTTTTTCTTCATCTGACAGTGCCATTCTTGGTAGGTTTATCAAACTCCTTGGTCGTTAAAGAAGAAGAAGAATGAAAGTTGTCAAGGTAATGGATGAATTGTCTTTGGTGGTGTTTCTTGCTTTCTTGTGCATGATTTAGGTGGGAGTTGATGGTAACTTGTGTAACAGAGGATGTGGAAGCTCCCACTTCAACTAAAGGAGAACGTAGAGGCTTAGTTGAATCCTCCAAACTCCAATGTATACCCCCCTCACTCTTTCTCAGGAGAGCCTATAGTAGGAAGTGTGGTCATGAGAGTCTTAAAGCCATAAACAGAACATTGGGTGCCCTTTGGAGATAGAGTGCTCCTTGTTGTTTGATAAGAGAACCTGTGATGGCATAACTAAGGAATACATTTTTTACAATTTTGACATGAACAAAAATCTTGAAGTAATCTTTGCAACACCAAGAACTCCTGTAGTGGCACCATCGATGGATCATTTATTGTTTTTCATGTTTGGCGATGTTGAATCTGATGAAGATGATTAAAAACCTGATTTTATGGATGTTTTAAGTGAGGAATACATCTCCTCAGTGTCAGGTTTATTGCTTGTAATCTTAGAAAATGCACTGATGGAGTTGGTAGCAGAGGCAATATCTTTGAGCATGTGAAGTGTGGAGTCATCAACTATTGTGTTGGCAATGGGTGAAACTACGATGGAGCCTTCATGAAAGTGCCCACACGTGCATACTCTTACTCCTTGTTGCGATGTGAAACAAGGAAGGCCTTATTCTTTAGCTTCCTTATACAAAGACAATGTTTTGCTGAGCATTGTGGCAGTGGTTAGAGATCACACACATGATGAAACTGCTGGTTTGGTGCCTCTTGGGTACTCTCCATGAATGTTGGCAAGGCTTCCACGACAAAGGTAGCTTTGTATTTGCTGATTGGCAAAGGATTGTAGCGTGTAGATCTTGTTGTTTTGTGACTTGTGTTATGGAAACCAAGGAGAGGTTGTGGTCATGTAGGGTATTCCTGTTTATTTTGCGAGTTTTATGACGATGGATGTTGACTCCTTGGATGCAATGCTGACCTCCATACTTGATGGAGATGGTTTCAACTAGTGCTTTCTAGAAAACCTTGCTAAATCCAAGAAATGTGGTGACCAGTTTTTCCAAAACTTAATAACAAGGAAGAATGGTGTACGCCTTCATTAGGACATGAAAGAATTGGTAACACCTTGTTGGAAAATGGGAGTGGTTCCGCCTAATAGCTTCCCTTGCCATATCAATAGGCAAAGTGGTAAGTTGATTTTGAGTGTGTTGTATGGTTGCGCCATTTCTACCTCCCTCAACTAATCTTGACGAGTATGCTGTAGTGATGCATGTTGCATCTATGGGCACATGTGCTATTTTTTGAGCCTTTTCAGTTGAAGTTGAAGATGATGGAGTTGTCATAGTTGATGTGGAAGAAGACTTAGTTTCTTCTCGTCTGGCTTTGTGAACTAGGAACGTAGTTTTATTTTTTGTAGAAAGAGTTGCATGCTTTTTATTTACAACTTCATGAGCTAGAAGAGTAGAGACACTTGAAGAGGAGAGAACTTCTTGCTCGTTTCCTTTTCCATTGTCTGATAGTGGTATAGTGGCCATGGATGTGGAGATAACTAAATGCTCATTTTTTTCAACTTCATGAGTTGGCAGCGTAGTTGTAGTTGAAGCTTTGAGAGTTATAGGCTCTTTCATTCTAACTTCATTAGTTGATAACAGGGTTGTGGTTGAAGCAGAAAGAGCTTCACGTGTTTCTAATATAAAATTGTGCGTTGGTTGTGTAGTGATAATGAAATCAAAAAGAGCTACATGCATTTGTAGTTTAGCTTCCTTACCTGATGGTGTGGTGGTCGTTGAAGAAGAAAAAGCTTCACAATAATGTTTTTTACTTTTTTCTATTGGAGGTGTTGTTGCGGTTGATACAAAAGAGATTCTAGCCTTTGTATTCAAGCTTTGTCAACCGCCAACAAGGTGATGGATGAAGCGCAAAGATTTCATCTTATTGTTGTTTAGCTTTGTGAGCTAGTGTTTAAGTGGTTGTTATGAGACAACAGCTTCTTGCTCTTCCATTTTGGCCATGCTAATATGTATATTTAAAGAACTTGCAAGAGTGCTTGGTGCTGTTACAGACAAGTTTGCTACCGTTCTAGCTTTTTCATATTGTTTTATGTAGAATGTTGTAGTAGTGTTCATTTCCTCATTAAAAACACAACATGTGTTTCTAGCTTTATCAACATGCATTGTGAAGATTTGTGTAGAAGTTCTTCCTACCATGGCAGATAAATGTATTGCCGCACCAGCTTTGTTAGTCTGCATTGCATATAGTGTTGCAATGGTGTACGCTATCGTTACGTACAAATCATCTGCTACCGTTGCTTCATCAGGTGGTAGTGTGAATACTATTGCATACATGTTTGCTTCCAACACAGACAAGTCTATTCTTGCTCTAGCTTCATGAGCTAGTAGTGTTTAAACATTTGTAGTAGTGTTTTCTTTCCTAGTGGAAAATCTCTTACAACTCCTGCTTTATCTACTCGCATTGTGTAAGACGCTTCTATGGTTTTCATAGCCATTGTCATCAATTACAATACTACCCCATATTCTTCAACTGGTAGTGTGTAGAGTGTTGTAACCATGATTACTACCTTTGTAGATAAATGTTTTGCCACCCATTCTTTGAGAGAAAGTAGTGTGTGCTACCGTTGCCAACAATTCTGTTTTGGCTTGAGCTTTGTCACCTCCTATTGTGTAAGTTGTTCAAGAAATTCCGCCACCCCTTTGATAGGATATTCTACTTCTACACCTTTGTTACCTTGGGTTGTCTAAGATGGATTGGATGATTCACTCCTTTTCCTTGTCGTACGAATTGAGTATGGAGGCGCAACATATCACCATGACAATTAAGATGAAGATTCATAAGCCATTAGGAAAACAAGGATTAGAGTCCATATATTTCCATGATCATTTGCACATTCTCTGAGGGTAGGGTTGTGGTAAAAGCATGTTGTTGGGTGCATGCGAAGTTTGCAACCACGTGCACATCATAGATGTCTTCCATCTTGCCTTTCATAGTGGTATGCATGTGATGGAGCCCTTTCTTCCTTATAGAGGTTGTTACTGTGGTTGATACCATGTTAAGATTTACGAAAGGTGGATGGTTGAAATTGGAATTAAAACTTGATGGAAAAGGCATAGACGGTAGAATTCTAAGGAAATGAAGAGTTTCCTAAACGAGCTACAGGGAAGTAGCCATAAGTCTTAACTTGTGGACCCACAAGGCGCCTCGCTTGGATGCTTAGAGACTATGTCTTGAAAAGCGGACTTAGAAGAGAATGCCTTTAGTACACTACCCTACTTAACTTGGATTTTGATATTAACAGTTTTTTCCGTGTGTGAAAGTCGATGAAAGTGGTGCTTCGTCGAATTCAAAAGTTTTGCATAATTAATTTCAAAATTAGAAAAGGTGAAATCATGGGTGCAGTTGAAATGTTGTTCTTTTTTGTAATCATGGAGTATGTGTTCGTTGTAGAGGATTTTTTTTCACGCAACACAAGTTCGGCTCTCGCAAAAATAGAACAGCACGCAACTTTTGTCCACATGTTAATGAATGAAAGAGCGAGAGAGTGAAGGGACACACACGTGGAAACTACATTGAATGCGTCAGCAACTACACTACAACATCATCTTCCTCAGGCACATCTGTGTGGAAAACCAATTGGCCTGCAAAAGGAGCTGCTTCCTTGTGGAAAGTAGGGTCAAAGACGCGTGGAAAGTTGGCACGGGCCCACGCGTTCTTGACCATCGGTTCAACGTCGCGGACGTGCTGCCAGGCATCATACAGCCAGCCGCAAGCTGCCTCCTTCACCACCTGCATCCCCAGCTGCATGCTCCCGCCCTCGCGTGACCTGTCCGCACCCCACTGTGAGAATAGCTCCTCGAGCTTGCTTTTCAGTGGACGGATAAGTCCGACGTCCGCGGGCTGTGCTTTCGTTGTACATCCTGGAGGGATGTACACCGTGTGCATGTAAGGGTAACTAATTCCTAACCACTCCTGGAAGGATCCGCTGCACTACAGACACCAAGTGTCAAGAACAAGAAGCACGTTTGCCTCACCCTCACCGACATTTAATGCACGGCATGTTTTTTAGTAGTACGGATACACGACCATCCTGACCCAATCACATGTCATGTCAGCGTTTTCCCAGTGCGTGGGGGTGTGCGTCAGATGCCAACCCTCTTCCAGTAGCTTTTTTGACGTGCGGGCCACGCGGTAGGCAACAGGCAGTTTTCCCGCCAAAAACAAGCTGCATCGGGAGCAGCTCTCCCGTCATCAATGATGCCAGCAAGGCGGTAATCTGGCGTTTGTCTTCCATGCCGACAATCCCAACCTCGTCATGACCGTGTGGTGCAAAAGTGTGACACACGCTCGGCATGAGCTGAATGCCGGTGTGGTCTGCATTCAATACGAGAAACGGCACCAAACTATACAGTTTCACTATGCACGCTGCACGACGGTGCATGGTGAGCACGAGGTCCTCCCAATTCGCAGGAACTTTCTACGCAGCGGTTGTGGCTGAGCGTCATGACCAGCCAAGCTCCTTGTGCACGAATTTGCGCACCCATGTCCGCGAGAAGGCGCGCAGACCCATCTTCGCCAGCTCGTCCGGTGCGTGGAGGGCGACGATGCCACGGATTTCTCGGCGAATAAGCTTTGTGTTCAGGGCATGCCCCGCGGATCGTGCTCCTTCCAGTTGGGTCTTGATTTCCAGCATGATGTCTGGCTTGTCCGCGAGCCATGCGCGTTTTCCTCGGCAGCCATGCTTCCGCTTGCGGTTGGAGATGGGTGCCGATGGTGCAGCGGCTATGGAGGCAATGACCGCAGCCCCGTACTGCTTCTTGAGGACACCTTTCTTTCCCTCCACGAACCACCCTTTCACAGTGCTCGGCGACAAACAATCGAAGACAGAGTACCTGTCCGGGGTACGGTACGCACGCTTGAGATGCTGCACTGCGGCGTAGATTGACGGCTGCGACTTCACGGCTTTGTAGATTGTGGAAAAGTGGCCACTGGAGAACCAATCACAGTAGGGCCCACGATTTTTTCCAGAGGAACCGGAGGACGACGTCGTCTCTGTTGTTGTGGACTGTGATAGAGTCAGCGTCACACATTCAGTGTCCGTAGAGTCATCGTTGCTCTGCCCGTCATCACTGGAAGATGTCGTAGAAGCGCTGTCGTTTTTGTCAGAGGGTGGTAGAGGTTTGTGACCGAAATCAGGCCTTGGATGCGGGGTAGTTCTAGATAGGAGCAGGCTGTCGCTAATGACGAGCGAAGCCGTCATTAGCCTGTGGTCGTCCAACAGGCTGTTGGACGACAGCCTGTTGGACGACCACACATCGACTTTCACACACGGAAAAAACTATTAATATTGAAATCCAAGTTAAGTAGGGTATGTTATTCTATTGCATCTTTAAGAATGTACGTGCCTGGGCAAGCAGGCATGTACATTCTAAATAACGGAAGACATGCCACTATTTATAATTGATTCATACCATAAAATTCAGATTGGTGACTAGAGTAGAGAGGAGAACTAAACATATGAAAATTTCAAAGGAGGAAGTTTAGGCTCAGAGCAACTAGGAAGTTGAGTTCCATTTTTCACTTCCTTAAATAAGATCAAAGCGTACATCCCTTTTGAGGATGTCTGAGACTAAAAAAACCAGAATTAGTGATATTGAAATACGAATGGAAAACACAAGGAGAAAATCGAAATAGTTTCTTGAAAACCCAAAATGGTTATCATAGTTGCATTCATACGGGATAGGTGCTACAAAGGAAGTAAGGGGGAAGGTAGTAGACCCTTTAGGAGAAGGGAAAGCTGTGAAAAATGCGACTAATGCATGCTCAACCACCACTAGTCTTGCTTGTGCACCTGAATCAATGTCTTTGAATGGCAATTTCAAGGTTGTAGTTTAATTCAAAGCACCTCACATTGTGGTGAATGGACTTCATGCATGATATCAAACATTTTTCGAGAATGATGAAACATTAAATCCTCAAAGGATGAACACCATGAAATGATGGAGATTCATTGTGGACCATTTCATGTTTTCTGAAGATTTTCATGTCATACACAATAGCAAACCTCCTTTGACTTAGGTTGTGTATCAACAATATGCAAGTTTTATGTTGTTGTGAATAGGTATGTGAGGCCTTATGAAGGAAGAATGCATTATGACAGGCTCAAATACAACATCTTTGGTGGATTTTATTACAAACAACTACATATTGACAACCCACAATCTAAGTAGGTGAGCTTTGAGAAAGTAATAGCTACTGTCAAAAACAACTCTTCGTTAAAGGGTACAATGCCACATTATCAAAAGAGCTTTAGACATTTTGCCTACATGAACCTCGTCCCTAGTAACTTCATACTCATTCTCATTTGCGCTGGAGTGAGAAATAACTATACTGAGCAAGAAATTTAACATGGCGTATTAAGATCAACAATCAGAGGTCTATGCACAAAGTTAGAGACGTTTATTCATAAAACATTGGATGCGGGCTAACTGAACATTTGCTATGTAGAGGCCGGATTTAAGTCCAACATTTAGCGCCAAAGGCAAGAAAGGAACCTATATTTGCGTGCTACATGCTGAGTAAGGCTGTGCATGCCCGTTGGCCCACCTTTGTCAGCTGCTACATAGTGTAAGCAAGCACAACTGGGTACTTGACCAAGACTTGTCAGGGTGGGGCTACATCAAACTAGACTCCTGAGACCGCTTGTATAACCACATGTAAGCCCAGATGTAGAGCACCAACCACTCTCCATCAGGTGGTGCATGCACGACATAGCATTGCATTAACTACCACATGCATGACCGAGAAAGTGCATGAGCTACGACATGCATGATTGAGCATCTGCATGAGGAGCTAAGAGTGGGGATCGCCCTGTGTCAACGGCAACATGCGTGACTAAAAAACTGGTTCTATGGCCGAGTTGCCAGTTTGTAGGAAGCTTCATTGAGGGTGAAGCTGAGTGCCTTAGACCAAGAAGATTCCTAGTGGAGGAAGTTATGACCTTGTAGTTGGAAGTTTCCTTCAGGCATAGAGAAAATGGTCAACTTGCCAAGATTTCAGTATAAAAGCAGACTAGAGTTTGTTCATTCAGTAACTCCAACAATTCTAATTGCCACTCCAACAACTCGAATAGCAACTCCAACATCTCCAATAGAAACTATAGTAGTAACTATAGTAACCAAGACCAGTGAGTAATCTTTGACAGACAACTCCTTATAGAAAGAGATTATAGTTGCGTGCATCTGAAGACCCTAGTAAGCCTGAGAATAGTTTTCCAGCCTAGGTAGGAGGACGCCCGTGACTACTCAAAGGCCTGAATACATTGATGTGGTAGCTAGAGTAGTTTCAAGACTGAAGCTACCTAGCTTGAGCTGTCTTGCTTGACGTTGACCATCTGTTGGCTAGAAGTTGTGTCTAGTTGTTAGATTGTAGAGTAAACGTCTATCTCCACTCTAATTTACAGAGTTGATGCTATCTGGACAGCTGGACTATGTTGGAGTCTCCCCTTTTCAACTCAATGTGTTTGGCAGTGCTCTATTACCCTGGTTAGGAAGCTCTAGAAGCTGTGTGTCTTACTAAAGCTCCCCTCTATCAACCTAATAAGCTTGGTAGCACTCTGTTAGCTTGGCGTGGAGGGTCAAAAGTTTTCTGACAATCTTGTAAGTCTTGTAGTGGCTACGAACATGGAGAGGAGGCTGTCTTGACAATTGAGAAGCCGTTTCACCTGAAAGCATTGTTATTGTACTCAGTCCCTTGTTGAGAAAACCCAGACGGCCTCACAAGTTGTTTCTCACTTGAATGGGGTAGGTTTTATTAGAACATTAAGCTGAGTAGTGTTTTGTTGTTGTTTCCCTGTACCATACTTGTACCTAATAGTGTATTTCAGTTACAAGTTCAATCCAAGTCTTTTGCTTCTGCATAGTGGATTATAAGGTTTTCTTGTCGTTCAAATGATTACCTTAGATTGTAGCAAGTCCCGCTTTCTGCATTAGAGCATTTGATGACTTTGTCACTACAGGCTCCCCAAAACCCTAAGTCGTTTTACACACATTCTTATCAATGTGAGTGTTATCTCCTCTAGTGGGAGGCACTGAGAGTTCAAGCCCTGCACTTTTAGCTCAAAGCCATCCCTCATGTCAACTCTCTACTCTCCTAAGCCCCATCATTTGGTATGTATGGTACTGATCCAAATCATGAGAAAGGAACAACCTATGCGAGTACTTGCCTTTTTACCTTGTTCTTTAATGGGTTTACTTCGGAGAGTAGGTACATCTTCTAGCCTACGCTAAGTAGTGACGTGTGCTTTTTGGATTATAGATGAGATTTCAGGCCTTACATATACAATTGTGATTTATATTACTTTGTTACAAAGAGGCATGAAGTTGGAATTGTGTCTATCTACTTGAGTCTTTTAGTTGACAAAAATTTGCGTTGAGTATAGATTAGGAGTAGTTTGAACCTCCTACCTTTATTCAATTCCTAAAAAGAGTAGGAAAAACTCCAAATAAAGTAAAAAAAATGCGTTGTTTATAAGGTGTCATTATAGAGTGAAATGTTTGTAGCCAATTTGTTCTGTGTTTGATTTGAATGTTCTTTCAATATACGAAGCATGAAACCATAGAGAAGAAAAAACTGATAGTTTTTAGAATGAAGCATGTAATGACGATTTCCCATGTGAGTACGCATATGGGGATGTCTCAAAAGGTTTAAAAAACATGTCCCATTATTTCATGGAATCTAGTTTATTGTCATACTCATTATACACAATTATTTCTATGAAAATGTGTTGTGAACGTAAATGAAACGAAACCCATGACTAAAGAAACACCATATCTATTAAGAAAATCCCAAAACATAAGAAAATGTCTTTCTTTGACTATTATTTTTGGTGCAAAGTAGTTTTTGGTAAGTTGACACAATTTTATTCATATCTAACTTGACAAAAAGGATGAATGTTTTCAATTTCATTTTCTGATAGATGTATAAATTATTTCTCACCCATTAAGTTGTAATGGAATATTTGTAGTGGGAAAAGTAATGGGTTTCTGTGGAGAATGTTAGTGGGGAGAAGAAGGCAAAGGTGGAAGTGATGGTGGATTTCATATTAAATCTCATCAAAATTCATTGTTGATTTCAAGAATGCGGTGTTTCTTGAAATGAATTTGCATAGAATGAAATGAAGAGAGTTGACGGGGACGGTGCATGTAAAAAATGGATGTGGACTGGGGGGTCATGGTCATCCCTAGTATGAAAAATCTTTGACTTTGGTTGTGTTATGGAACTTGTTCAAGGCCTGAACTCTGTAACTTTTACATTGTTTTGTGATGTTCCACCTTAAGGATTAGGAGAGGATTTCACAAGATAATCTGAACAATGGCATCGTATATGAGTTTGACATGGCATGCTATCTTATGACACATCGGTGCTTTAAGCTTTCATGAATGGAAGGATGCTTTTGTGTGGAAACCCTTATGAGGATTCTCGACATAAGTTTATGTAAAAAAATCATCTAACTTTTGCAAGTCGTCATAGAGAACATGATATGAATTTATTTCAGAATGAATCATAATTTTGAGGTCAAACCCTTTGTGTTGCTAAACTTAGTAGTTGAGTATGAAATGTTGAAGTGTTGATGTCGTCATATCATCGTTCTAACTGTAGAAAATCACTTATCTAAGAAGTTTATGATTCATTTTAGCAACTTTGCATTACGGTCTTAGCGGTTACGAGGGTGGTTTAACGTTTCTCTTGTTGAAAGAAAACCTACTAGGTTATTTGATAGAGGGCCTTGGTAGGAGCCTACATAGAAACATAAATCCATGAGTGAAATCAAAGGGATGGTTTGAATGTGGTGGGAGAAGCCATTTGATGGTCTTTCTACATGTGAAACTTTCTTTTGGACACCAATCGCGAAAACATTTGGTGACGGCCATTGGAAGGAAGTGGCGTTTTGAAACATGATCAAATGGCGGTTTTGTCCAGGATGGAGGGTTTTTTTGGGACTTCTTTTCCGTGCTTGGTTTGTGACTTATGCTGCAATTGAGGATGCAGAAAGGTTTGTGCGTCTTGACATTTTTGCAAGGTGAAATAGTGGTCGTTTAACCGCTGTTTAAAGATATGGCCATATCGTTTCATTCGTCGTTTTGTACGTTCGCTGAGGGTGAGTTTTTTACTTTCGTTTTACTTTCAAAATCAGACCAAAATGACACTCGTTTGCACGGCCGTGTGGTTACACTAAGAATAAAATATCTGGATACCCTGGATTCAGAAACCAAACTCGCCAAACCCCCCGTCGCCGAAATGTTGAACAGAGGTCACCCTGCCTCTTATTGTTTTATCACCAAGAGCCTTGTCTTCACTTTTTCTATCACAATAAACCCCGCGATGGCCCGCGGGGTAGATTGTTTCATTACAATATACCCCGACATGAGGGGTATATTGTAACGTCTCAATCTACCCCGTTTCCTTATTGAGTTGTCTAAGGTATTTGTGGTATTTTTTGTATTTCTCGGAACACGTCCTAAGAAACAAATGGAAAAGCCTCTTCTCGTTAGGTGTTGTCTTTGAATTGCTGGCGTGTTTGTTTTTCAACCCCCCCCCCCCCCACCCCTCCCCAAATGACGCTATGCGATGTATCAGTCCACCTCCCCCCTCGCATTTTTGGAAGGTCTCATTTAATTCATAAATGTTTTTCATGACAATAACATTTTAACATTGAGAGATTACGCTGAAGTCGCAAAATGGAAATGTCTGGACAATAACCACGTACCCGACGGGGTACCTTGTCACCGGCACCCTGGCTGCGGGGCGTCCTGAAATCAAAGTTTTGAAGTCGAGGCTTATGGATTTCGAAAATCGAATTACGGGGTGGATGTATCAGAAAATTCTTCAAACGGGGTAGGAATTGTTTTTGAAATTCCCGAACGGGGTACCTCGTAACTTTACCGTTACACTAATGACGATGTGATGGTCAGGTTTGGACACTTGGCTTGACGGTAGCAGGACATGGTCGGTCGCTGTCCGGTTGGGGTTCTATCCCATGAACGAATGCTTTGTCTATGGCCGAGGGTGGAGGTCCGATACCGCTGACTTTCACTTGCGTTTACTGTACCTCTAGTCAGCCCTTTCCCTCGAGTCATCCTCGACCAAAGCGCAGTAAAATGCGTCGTTTTGCGGTCGTAGAAAGCCAGAGACTACAACCCTGAGGCCTCAGGCGATCGAACCAGAATCCAAGTTGATCGACCTCCCCGTAAGGTCAACGGGATTTACCATGGCTTAACATATGTCCGGCTTCACTGTATCTTTCATCTTTCAAAATACCCACCTTCGGACTACATATGTCCGGTAGGTTTCTTCGCCATCAGAAGGCGGCGAGCACATCTGCTGTGTGACCTCATGGCTTTGTTCCCGGCCCGTAACCCAGGTCACGTGGGTGTCTCAGGTTGGTGTGATTTCCCGTTGACCAATGACCTGCTGTGTCAGCCACTGTCAGTGTCTTCATGTGGTCACGGACCGCTTGTCGTCTTCTAGTGAGGCATTCGGTGTGTTCCATATGTGACTGCTTCAGGATTAGCTGTTAGGTCGCTCAGTCTACGCTGGAACGGTAGTGTCAAATTCATCATACTCACAGCTGCGATTTCTGAGCCGTCAGCAGCCGTTAGCAGGGACCCTTGCCAGACTCTGCTCCCTCTCCCCCCTGTCCCTCTTCTCTCCTCGTCCTCCTTCCACGCTCGTAGAACAGTCATGGATCCCTCCGCCGCCACGGGTCCGTTCGCATGTGCGGACGATTGGGCAGCCACGTCCTCGTCTACTCTTTGGGACGCTCAGATGGTTCCGCACGGCCTGCAGTGGTCTGGCTGCCTCAGCGTCTTTGCTGCTGATCCCCTTCCGCAGCAGCAGCTGCAGCTAGAGCAGCAGCAGCA
>SZWC01004193.1:162130-179364 GCA_023375785.1 Penium margaritaceum
CCACTTGAGCCGAAAAACCCACTTGGCACCGATGGCCTTCCAACCTGGAGGAAGGTCGATGAGGTCGTAGACATGGTTATGTCAGATAGCAGCTAGCTCATTGGCGCAGGCAACATCCCAGTGTGTGGCCTGAGGAGAGGCTCATGCCTCGCGTAGGGTGGCTGGGTCATCCGGACGTGCTGTGGAACGGACTGAGAGAGCGTGTGCATCTCAAGCCCCTGGTGGGATGCGCACGAGTGCAGCCACGGCAGCGTGCCGATGCTCGTGATGGAGCATGACGTAGCCCAGTGCGGAGCCTGGGTAAAGGTATGTAATGATGGCCGAGGTGGTCAAGCCAAGGGCCTTGGTGCAAGGGTTCCCACTCACGACCGTGGGAGTGGAGGAGACAGGTAGAGCCACATGGGGTCGAGGCGCCACGAAGCGTGGTGCGACAGTCCGCACGCTCGTCGACGATCTGGGTCAAAGGCTGCCGATTGGGCCACATGTGTAGCGTGACAGGGCCGGAGATGGCACTGAGTCCAATGGGCCAATGGATGTAGACCGGGTTGCTTGTCCGGAGGGGCCAGCGGATGCAACCGGGGCAGCTGGCCCGGAGGGGCCAGCGGATGCAACCGGGGCAGCCGGTCCGGAGGGACCAGCGGACGCGATTGGGGCTGCTGGCTCGGAGGGACTGGCGGGCGCGTCTGGGATTGCCGGACTGGAGGGGCGAGCGGACACGACTGGGGCTGCCGGTCCGGAGGACTAGCGGACGCGACTGGGGCTGCTGGCCCGGAGGGACTGGCGAGCGCATCGGGGACTGTCGGATCGAAGGGGCCAGCAGACACAACTGGGGCTGCCGGTCCGGATGGAGCAGCGGACGCGACTGAGGCTGCTGACCCTAGGGACTGGCGGGCGCGTCTGGGACCGTCAGACCGGAGGGGCCAACGGACACGACTTGGGCTGCCGGCTCCGAGGGACCAGCAGACGCGACTGGGGCTATTGGCCCGGAGGGACCAACAGACGCGACAGGGGCTGCCGGCTCAGAGGGACTGGGGGATGTGTCACCCCGAAGCGATAGGATGGAGGACGGACTCACTCCCCCATGCGACGGGATAGACACAGACGAGCTGGAGAGAATGAGGTCGCGAGGAAACAGGTCCTCAAAGAAGAGTGCATCCCGGGACTCGACGATGCAGTGCCGGGAGGGATCCCAAAGCGCCAGGCCTTCGACTGACGAGAGACGCCGAGGAAGGTGCAGGGACGTCCGCGGGGTGTGAGCTTGCCGCCCTGCTGCGGGACGGGCAGCCACACCACGGCCACGCAGCCCCAGACGCGAGCTAGGCGGAGGTCAGTGCGCTGACCGCACCAATGCTGGTACGGCGTGGACTGGCAGGGAAGGGGACCGTTGGGAATCCGGTTCCAGACCCAGGTCATGTAGGCCATGGCCTCAAAGTAGAAGCCATCGGAGAGACCGGACTCGACCCGCATGGTGCGGACGGCGTCGGCCATGGTACGGTTCCACTGTTCGGAGACACCATTCTAGACGCGCGTATACGGCGCTGATGTCTCATGGTGGATGCCGCAGGAGGCGAGAAAGGTTGTGGCCTCGCCCATGTACTCACCCACCGTGATCGGAGCAAAAGCGGCAAAGAGGGCGACCACAATCGCGCTCCGCAATGACAAGCCAGTCCTGGATGGTGCGGGCGACATCGCTCTTCTTCCCAAGGCAGAAGACCCAGCGGTAGCGAGAGTAGTCGTCAGTGAGGGTGAGGACATAGCGGCCGTGCTCGTTGACGGACTCGGTGGGGAGAGGGCCCATGACGTCCGAATGGACAAGGTCAAGAGGGGCGGACACACGGGAGGAAGACAATGGGTACGTGGACCGGTGTATCGTCCTCTGAGTGCAATCAATGCACTCAGTGGGCCACGGGAGGGGGAAAGTCTCTGGGTCAAGGCCCTTGGTCGGCTGGGTGCGGAGCATGCTGTCTACGGCGGTAGAGTGGACGTGGCAAAGGCGACGGTGCAAGAGGCGAGTGTGCGAAGGAGAAAGCGTGCTGGTGACAAACACATGGCCTGTGGCGGCCGACGGGGAGGAGACGGAAGGGGAGGAGGAGAGACGGGGCACATGCCACAGGTTGCCACGGGCGGTGGCGTGCAGTACTACTAGACCAGAAGGATGCAGCGACATAGAGCCAACACCATGCGAGTGCACAACATCCATGCTCATGCGGTCAAGTGCAGTGATGGACAGGAGGCTGAGCTCGAGACCAGTGACGAAGAGGTCATCGGTTAGAAAGACGTCACCGGCAGGACCACGAAAACGAACAACACCAACACCACGGACAGGCAACACCTGTCCGGAGCCCGTCCGGACACCGGAGACATCGCCTACAGGACCGAGCATACTGAAGGCCTCACAAGAGGCCGTCATGTGATGCGTGGCCCCAGAGTCGGGAGGGGGCACGTGTACCACCCGTGCCCGGGCTGGCCACAGTTGTGGTAGACCGAGCCACCACCGCTGGACCCGGTCGACGGCTGCTACTGCTGTTGTTGCGGCGGACCCTTGCCTTTCTTGTTCCGGCTCTTCTTCTTCTTCCCCAAAGACGATGAGGTAGCTGTGGCAAGGGAGGCGACGGCCACTGATGCAACGGCAAGGGAGGCAACGGCAGGGGATGCAAGAGCCTCCGTGCGATGGAGCTTGGACTCCTGGTGAGCTTCCTCAATGCGGAGGAAGAGCTTGTATGCCCAGGGCATGAGGGTGCCCTCGGCCGCCATGGTGGAGAGGACGTCCTGGGGGTAGTGCACGAAGACGTCCGTGTACGCGCTGGTGGCGCCACGCTTGATGGTGAGGAGCGCGGACAGAGGGGGTGGAGCAGATTTGCCGAGAGGACGAAGGATGTCCTCCGCCCGCTGCCAGTAGGCAGTGATCGTCTCGGTCTCCCCCATGTGCAGGAAGTTTTACTCCCGGAGCAGACGGCTGATCTCAGCGTCGCTAGACAAGCGATGGGACCTGGTGAGGACGTGCCATACGGTTGGAGGGTCTTGGATGTTGCCAGAGGTGAAGTCGCTGAGGAAAGGCTCTAGGGCCAGGCGGGAAGTTGGAGGGGCGACTGGGACGAGGGCACGGACGGGGCGACCAGCGTCATACAACTGGTCGGCCTCTGTGGAGTCATAAGGGAGGGTGTAGTATGTCCACAAGCCCTCACCTTGAGCCCAGATCCAGAAGGTGAGCTCCCAGTAACTGCTCGCTGGCCTGAAGTGGCGGCGGCGACGTCTCAAAGTCCTTTTGCCTGCGGCAGGCGCCCTGAGTGGGGCCAAGGACGGAGGTCACTGTCTGCCACTGGCGCTGATTCTACTACTGTGCTAGGTAGTACGTGGAAGCAGACACAGCTGGGCTGGCGTGCTCTGGAGGGATGAACGACGACGGTGCACTGGTGGCAGTCTGGGAGGCTACTGGCTGTAGCGCTGCAAGCTGCTGCGTCAAGGCGGCGAGCTGTTGGTGAAGAGCATTGAGGGGGTCGGGGTTGCTGCCAGCGACCCCAGTGGGCTGCTGCTGCTGCTGCTACTGTTGTTGCTACTGTTACTGCTGGTGGTGGTGGTGGTGGTGGTGGGGGTGGTGCTGCTGCTGCTGCAGTCGGTACAAGAAAGGGGGGGTAGGGGTCCCCCCAACAGAGGAGGACCCCTCCCCACCGGGGCTGCTAGCCATGGTTTGGTGTCCCTTGTTTTGTTTTTTTTGTCTTTGTGTTGCTGATATCAGCAGTGGCTTGGGGCGGTGGGAATTCTACCCACCCGTTTGGTTGTCTTCCCCCCTCTCTTTCTTCCCTTTTTCTTGTTGATGATATCAGTAGTGACGTCAGTAGTGGGATGCTGACGTCAGCAGCGACGGTTGTTGGGGCCGCTGTTGTTGCTGTTGTTGCTGCTACTGCTGCTACTGTTGTAGCCGCTACAGTTGCTGCTCCTGCTGCTATTGCTGCTGCTACCGTTGGTGGTGCTTTCGCTACGGCTGCTGCTGCTGCTGATGCAGGTGCTGCTGCTGCTACTGCTGCTGCTGCTATTGCTGCTGTTGCTGCAGCTGCTGCTAGTGCTACTGCGGCTGCGGCTGCGGCTGCGGCTGCTGCTGCTGCTATTGCTGCGGCTGCAGTTGTAGTAGCAGCTGTTGCTACTACGAGCTGCTGCTTCTGCCTGCTGCTGCTATTGCACACAGCTGCTACTGGCTGCTGCTGCCACTGCTCGTTGCCGTCGCCTGCAGCTCTCGTTGCTGCAGATTGCTACTGCTGCATGCTGGTGCCAGTCACTGCACCTGGGTGACATTGCAGCGTGCGTCGTCGCCCGTAGGTGTCGGACGCGGCCTGCCCATCACCTCCTCGCGTCACGCGTTGGGGTCAGTGCTGCGGAAGAATTTCGGCAGCATTTCTCCTGGCCGAGTGGACGTGGGAAAAAATCTGACGCCGCCACTAGGCGGGTCAATGCTGCCGGAAAAAATCCGGCAGCAATGCCCTTTGCATTGGCGCGTATGGGGGTCCGCCGGCATTGTCAGGCACCTGTTTGCCAGTCTTCTGCTGCTGGTGCAACGCTATTGCTCTGATACCAAGCTGGAAAACCTAGGTAGCAGGTTGGGGCAGCAGCGTTGTTGATGCGGCATGCGGGCTTCCCCGCTCGTTGCTTAAGTCAGCTGCCCCCTCAGTCTGCTGCTCTAGAGTCTAAGTCTGGAAGCTCTGGGTTTGTTACTCAGAAACGCGTGCGCCAGTGTTAGCACCAGAAAGCAGCTGAAAACTGAAAGTGACTGATTAGGAATGAAGAATAAGCAACAATGGGAGACCCCTCCAAGTTCTAGCTCCCCCCCACTAGTGTAGAACTTGTTACTCAGCTAACCAGTGAATGAAAAAACAATCCTAGACCTATTTTCTGGCAGACAGGGTTTTCTCGGTGAGCCCTGCCTGACGCCCGACAGCCCAAAACCTGGGTGTCGTCCGTTTTGCCTGAAAACTGGACCATACCATAACACCGACACTGCGAATGTAGTCGTGCGGTCATAATCAGCTAGAAAAATAGTAGCAAAGAGTTATGGCTGCCCGAACCCGGGCAGTGCCTACAACACTTAGTGACGTCAAGCGGGGCCACACAGCAAGAGATATGGACCCTAGGCATAGCATGATGATGGAGACGCAATGCCACAACCAGAAACAATGCTGAGTGCATGGAAACAACATCTGCAGTGGCAGTGATCGCCGGCGGCCCGACGGCCGCGGAGGCTTGCCAATGGAGCTGAGCGCATTGCCGTAGGGAGGAGGCTTCAGCAAACGGTGCGTGGGCCACAGCGCGCGTCGGCTCCACCGAGCGACACTCCAGCGGCATCGAGTCTCGTAGTCAGTCATCTCCACGCCGATGTACACAAGCCGGGAGGACACAACAGAGTACAATGAGAGATGCGCGAAAACCAACATCAGGGTAGAAAGAGCAAACAACAAAAGTTGAGGGGTATATTGAGAAGATGCGTGGAAGCTTCCTAGTGACACAGCCGCTGACTAGGTGTCGTTGCAAGGTCACACGGTGATGACAGTCACACGTCGTGCACACAACGGCAAGGGTCTGGCTAGAAGACACAAGGCAAATCATCATAATGCTTCAATAGCATTTGCAATGAGAAATGACAAATGACAGGTCAATGACATAAGTACCTGCGGCGGCGCACAACGGATGTCGCACGCGGCAGCACACGATATGTCCTAAAACCAGCCCAAAACCAGTATTTTGGCCGCAACTCAGCGCAGACATGTCAGAACGCTATGCTGTCTAAACCTAGACGTGTAGAATCACAAGATGGATGCTACAACTGGTCACATGCATACATCCGGAATCAAACGGTGGACACAAAATGCACAAACATGCAAATTGGGCCCATCGACAGTCCACTGATAAACTCCTGCTTGCTGTAGAAAAAGTGCAGGAGGTCCCGGGCAGCGTCTAGAGCTCTGGAACGGTTGTCGGTCAGCTCCAAGCTGGTAGTCCACCACCAGACAACGCACCGGTACCACCAGGGTCCGCATCAGGGATCCGTACGAGTATGGACACGATCGAGTGGTGCAGTAAACTATACAGGACGACAGGAACGTCACAAATCACAACACTCTCCCATGACCGATGGTACACATGTCCATACATGTGAAGCACTGAAACGAGTACAACGAGTTCAAAAACAGTCGTGACACATACAGAGACACGCCACACTCAACCACTCTCAGGCAAGGGACAAAGCCAAACAAAACGAATGGCCACCAGAAAGTTCCCATGTGCTAGTGCCTTCGTGAAGAAGTCAGTACGCAGCATGTCACTGCCAATCCATATGATGGAGATCACGTGTCGCTCCACCAGACCACGCACAAAGTGATGCTCAACCGCAATGTGCTTCGTGCGAGCATGAAAGCCAGTAGAGTTCTCAACAATGGCAAGAGCAGTCTGGTTGTCGCAACGAAGCACAATGGCAGGTACTGACTGACCCAACTCAAGGAACAGGCGCTGCACCCATACTGCATTAGCGACCCCTACACCCATAGCGACATACTATGCCTCCGATGAGCTATGTGAAATGCAGCCCTACTTCCCGCTGTGCCAGGACACAATGGTACGACCGAGCAGGAACACGTAACTGGTGCGACTGCGTCCATTTGGACTCCAGGCCCAGTCGCTGTCGGTGTAGCCGTCAAGGACCACCAAACACTGTAAGCGAAAGCACAGTCCGAGGTACGGTGTGGAGACCACGTAACGCACCACTTGCACAGCCGCGTGAAGGGCTCTAGCGTGTGGAGCCTTTGAAAGCTGTTCAAGGAGGTTGACGGCGAAGGTGATGTCACCGCGTGTGGTAGTGGCCAGGTACATCTGAGATCCGATGAGACGGCGGCACAAGGCCACATCCATTGTCTCCCCCAATTGTGTGGGATCATCCACCTTCTGGGCATCTTCACCATCAGGTGTGAGAGGTGTGGAGGCCGTGGACACTACCCCAAGGAGGTCGCTGAAGCGCTCCCCCACAAAACGTGCGTATCGGGCCTGATATAGTAGTAGTGTCCGATGTCTGCGGTCTCGCACGATCTCCATGCCAAGAAACACCACTGTAGGACCAAGGTCCTTCATCCTATAGGCAGTCTGGAGGACACTCTTTGCCTCCTTCACGGCCTCCATGGAAGGAGACGTGATCAAAATGTCGTCGACACAGACTAGGATGGCGGTGAACCGCTCAGGCATCCGTCGGATAAAGAGAGAGGGATCTGCCTCGCTCTGTACATATCCCGCACGAGTCAGGGTGCCAGTGATCCCTTGGTTCCAACATCGAGGAGACTGCTTGAGGCCATTCAAGGACTTGCGCAGGCGCCAGACCTTGTCATTGTCCTCAAAGCCAGGTGGCTGAGCCACGTAAATCTCCTCATCCAAAGAGCCATGGAGGAACGCATTGTTTACGTCTATTTGGTGCAATTCCTACTCACGCCGAGCCACTACACCGAACAAAGCTCAAGCTGAGGTAATGCGGCCGATAGGGGTAAATGTGTCTGTGTAATTGATGCCCTTGATCTCAGAGTGCCCCTTGACGACCAAGCGAGCCTTGTGGCGTTCCAGTGAGCCATCCGGCTTCACTTTCTTGCGAAGGACCCACTTGACCTGAATAGCCTTCCTCCCAGGTGGAAGGTTGACTAGCTAGTAAACTCTATGCTCTCGGAAGGCACGAAGCTCATCCGTGCAGGTAGCACGCCAAGCGTCAGCATCCTGTGATGAGAGAGCTTCCCTCATTGTGCCCGAGTCTGGCGCCATAGAGGGGGAGCTCTGCGTGGCAAGAGCACACGCTTCAATGCTAGGTCTGACGACCACAAGGTCAACTACAGCATCACAAGCGATATGAATGTCGTGAGTGACGAGATCGTGTCCAACGGGACACGCTGGATGAACCTTTGTGTGCATAGTGTAGACACTAAGGCCTAGGGCCTTTGTGCCGGGATGGATGCTGCGAATGGAGCACCTGGGTACGGAGCCTGACACTCTTTGGACTCCGGAGTCTAAAGGTCGAAGATGACCGCCGGGCTCACATGAGTAGCTTGGGCTCCAGGGGCGCACCTCAGGCTCAGAGATAGGGACAACCACAGCTGGTGAGAGCTAAGGCAAAGAAGCTTGTGATGCCGTTCAAGGAGATGCATGTGTGGGAGACACAGGACTGGGTGTGACAGTAGGAGCACGTGAGGCAGGACCACGCACAGAGGCAGTAGTACTGATGGACACAAGTACAGGAGCATGGGCACCTGTGGGGTGCGAGGGAAAAGGGGTAGAAGCCGGCTGTGCTGGAGAGGTTTTTGGGCCGACAACGATGATCGTTGGGTCATCAAGAGCCAGAGACCAAGAAGTGGAGCTCGAACAGACACATCAACTGGGCAAGAGGTGCTCGTAGGCTGAGACTCCCCCATCCGTCGAGAAACCTCACCCGTGGGAACGTACAAGACAGACGGCGATGTGATCATGATAGGTGAGAGACTTAAAGAAGTGTGCACGGCGTGATTCAACGATGCAATGACGAGCAAGATCCCAAAAAACTCCAGGCCTCTGACCGCAGGGATATGCCTACGAAGGCACATAAGCGACCCCGCGTGAGACCCTGGACCCCTGCTGATCCTCGGTGAACCACACAAAAGCCAAGGAACCCCAGACGCGAGCGAGGCGCAGGTCAGCATGGTGGCCAAAACTAGAGCTCGTACGGTGTGACGTGGTCCGAAAGGGGACCGCGTGGGAGGCGGTTCCAGACCCAAGTCATGTAGGCGAAGCCTTCAAAGGCAAAGGACGCCAGGAGACGCACTCAGACCGCATAACGCGAGCTGCATCCTCCATGGTGCGGTTCCAGCGCTAAGAGACACCCATTCTGCTGAGGAGTAGCAGGATCAGAGACTTGTTGAAACCGCTCTGCTCGGCGAAGATACTGTCCATCTCACCAGGAAACTCACCGCCGCAATCCGAGCGGAAGGTATGCAGTGTGTTGCAGGGTTGACGCTCAGCCATCACTAGCCAGAGACAAACCGCAAGAGTGGCATCACTCTTCTCGTGAAGGCTGTAGACCCATTACATCCTAGTGAAGTTATCAGTCAGAATCAGGACATATCGACCCCGATCGGATAGAGACTCGACAAGGAGAGGACTGAGAAGGTCCAAATGGACTAACTCAAGAGGATGAGGCACAAAAAGCACCTCAGAAAGATACAAGGGGCCAGACGGACCATGGAAGCACACAACCCCAACACCCTCGACTGGTAAGGATTGAACAGAGCCTGTGCAAACGGAACAAATAGACGCAAACAGACCGAGAACAACAAAGTCACTACGCCGACAAGTCATGTGATGAGTGGCACTAGAATCGATGATCCAAGTGCCACCGGGATCACGAATGGATGACGTCATTGTACAACGGGCAATGGAACACTCAGCCTCAGACGGGTGCTTGCCATAAGGAAAGGGGGAACGATGAAGGGCACAAAGGTGAGACTCCTGAATCCAATCGGTACTCTCAGGCCCATGGTCATCACATGCCAACTGTGCCCCTCCACACGAGTCATCGCAAGCTACGAGGACAGAAGAACAAATAGTCTGTGGACCACTCGGCTGTGAGAACACACTTGCACCTCCCTGAAAGTGAATCGCCAGAAGGTGATGGAGCTCGGCGATGGTGCGGTCACGTCGGTCTGGGTCACCTCTGCTTGCCGGTGATGAAGCGGGAAATGCTGCAGTCGTGGTCATCGCACGCCCAGAGGATGTGCTGCTCGACGTAGACCGTAGTGCATGCGCAGCCTAAAGCCCGCGAGTGATCTGCACCCAGTTGAGTGGTTGCTGGCACTCGGTGTAGCGATGAGCGCCTCCACAGGTGTAGTAGTGAACATAGCATCCACTGCTACCACCTGATGACTATTGCTGGCCCGAACCGTGCCTCCGTCTCCCCTTCTTCCCATGTGCTGCTCCTACCAGACCCTGTGTCTGAGTCGGGGTAATCGGGGTGGAAGGGGAAGAGGAGGACGTACCAGAGGATGGAGGAGTAGACTGCAAAAGGGGCATCGATGGTGACGCGATGACTACTACAACAAGGGGACTCTCCTAATGAGCCAGGGCTACCTCACGGGTGGAAGACACTTGAAGGAAAAGCTAATGCACCCAGGGAAGAAGCTGTAGGGGGGTGGAGAAGGGCTTGAGTACAACATCACTATACCTCGTGAAGATGACTGCGTACTCAAGGCAAACTTTGAGCATGATCGTGCGGAGTGCCAAGAGCTGTGTACCTCTTGAGGTCCCAAGGGGCGTGTAGATGCGTATGGCACGTCACTTGTAGTCGGCTGTAGACTCGGCAGGTCCCGGGCGAAGGGAGTGGAAAGCACGAATGTGGGCGGCGCAGGTGGCGTGCGTCTCTGTAGCAAGCAAGGATAATGCCAGGTCCCAGCCTCCATGTGGATCAGCACCTGCGCCTGTGCCAACCTCTCAGAGGAATGAGCAAAAGTCGACGACAGTCTCGCGCGGCATGGCGTAAAGGAATTCGCGCATTGCCCTGGCTGTTTTCAGCACCTGTGCTCGATCCGTAGTCTGATACAGACTGTGGTAGTAGGGCCACACTCCCTTTGAAGTGGCCCAAATTTGGAAAAGGATCTCCCAGCACTCAAAAACGTCCTCGCTGACATACCGTGGAGGCAGTGTCTTGAAATCCTTGGGTTACCGCTCTGTAGGGAGAGCAATCCCAGGCTGAGAAGGACGAGGGATGGGGAAGACACGGAGAAGAGGAAAGTCACTGGGGTGGAGATCGGACGAGGATCGAATCTTGGGAAGAAAGGAACGAGTCGTGTGTGGGGATCGAGAGCTCGTCTGGAGGTGATAGAGACGCTCCTGAAGCACACGAATCTCAATCTCATGATAGCCGCTCACCATGCCTGGCATGTCGGGGTCCTCATCCCAAGGATCAAGAGATGGCGCGTCGCATCCTACTCTTGTCACCGGCACTGGTGCTGACTGCTGTGCGGAGGGTGCAACACCGACCGCTCCCTCAAAGGTCTGTCGTGGGGCCATGGACTGACCACAAAGAAGCTTGGTGAGTGTACGGATGACGTCAGTCTGCTGCTGCTGCATACGATTCATCTCGTCCTGCTGACTCTGCAGGTCCTCAATAGCCTGCAAGTGCCGGCTCATGATGCTTGAGGAGGAAGAAGAGGGATCTAATGGTCTTTTGCCCTTATCACAGGTCGGAGCCATGTCAGCGCTCGATATGGACCGGGATGTCAAACTGGTCGGATTGCAAAACTGTCAGCGTTTCTCGAAGATTTGAAACGCTTGCAACTTTTGACCTTTCCAACCAAAACTTTGACTAAGGCAAGTGCTGATGTCAGCAAGGGTTTGTTGACGTCAGCACAAATCTGATGAAGTCAGCAAAAATGCTGACGTCGGGACAGCCCTCCCTTCCTCTTGTTTTGACAACCCTCGCAGTTGCTGCGCGGGCGGGTGGCCGCTTCGCAACAATCACGAGGAAGCTACGGGGAAGCTCCGTAGCAGCTTCCGCTCAGTTGTTGCTATTGATGCATTGGCACTTGCATCAGCAGCCACGGAGCTGCATGTGCAGCTGCGTGCGCAGCTATGGCAGTAGCTGCGTGCTGTTGCTGCTGTTGCTGCGCGCTGCGGCTACTGCGTGCTACTGCCGTCGCGCGCTGCTGCTGCATTGCCGTTGCGCTACTGCTCTGCTGCGCTACTATTGCTACTGCTCAATGGTGCTGCTGCTGCACGCTGTTGCTGCCCGCCGCTACTGCCGCTACCGCTGCGCAGCACTACTGCACGCTGCTCATGCTGAGCGCTGATGCTGCTGCGCGCTGCTACTTTCGCGCACTGCTGCTGTTGTTGCCTGCCGCCGCCTATTGCAGCAACGGCCTACTACTGCCGCTGCTAGTGCCAATGTGTGCAGCTGCTAGCGGCTGCAGCCTGCTACAGCTGTCGCTTGCTGCTGCTAGTGGCTACTGCTGATGCACTCTCACTTGCTGAAGGTGGGTGACGTCAACAGTAGTCGACTGTCGACGACAGTTCCCTGTGGATTTGCTACAACGGTGACTCTCACTGCTGCTGTTCTGCTGTGTCTTTGCTGCGCAGCTTGGCGAGAATTGTCTCACCGCTCAGATACCATGAAAAGATGCATGGAAGCTTCCTAGCAACATAGCCGCTGACTAGGCGTCAGTGCCAGGTCACACATTGACGACAGTTACAAGTCCTGCACACAACGGCAAGGGTCTGTATAGGAGACACAAGGAAAAGTGTCATAATGCTTCAATAGCATTTGTAGAGAGAAATGACAAATGACAGGTCCATGGCATAAGTACCTGTCGTGGCGCACAGCAGTTGTCGCGCACGACAGTGCAAGATGTGTCCTAAAACCGGCCCAAAACCACTGTTTTGGCCGTAACTCTGCGCAGACATGTCAGAACGCTACGCCGTCTGAACCTAGACATGTAAGATCAAAAGACAAACTCTACGACTGGTGACATGCATGCATCCGGCATCAAACGGTGGACACACAATGCAAAAACATGCAAATCAGGCCCACGGCCAGTCCACCGATAAACTTCTGCGTGCTGCTGAAAAACTGCAAGAGGTCTCGGGCAGCGTCCAGAGCTCTGGAACGGTTGTCGGTCAGCCCTAAGCTGGTATTCCACCAACAGACGATGCACCGGTACCACCAGGGTCCGCATCAGGGATCTGCATGAGTATGGACATGACCGAGTGGTCAGAGTACACTGCACAAGTCGACAGGAACGTCACAAATCACAACATATATGTGCAGGCACAAGCGCTAACAAGGTGTAGCGCATGCAAGTGACCTGTAGATTCTATCCACATTTGCACCATATTTGGAGGTGACTGATCTGCAGTGAAGCTATCGGATGCTAAGTCGGCGCACATCTAATGGATCATGCACTGCGAGCATCTCTCAGTGGAGGGTAAGAGTGAGACATGCGGCATACAATAAGGATGTGCTTGAGCGCACACCTTCTGTGATCAGCATCACTTACTTGGTTCATTCTTAGAAAAACATGGAGGAAAAAGTGGTTGCGGAACATGCATCCATATGTGATTGCGCCAATGTGGTTGACTGTATCTTAGTCATGCATGCCAAGAGAGGTTGCTTCTTGATGATGCCGGGTTGCTGATCCTACAGGACCACACGAGCCGTTTATTTTGACTTGTGAGAAACCACCGGCGGCACATTCATGTAATTGCTTGGCAACTTCCTAGGGCATGCGTGTGTGAAGTAGCAACAAGACACGAGGAAGCACACGGAATGCCATGGATGTGGAGAGCACTTGCCTTGATAGCTCGGGTGAAGATCCAAGACAGGAAGTGAGGTAGGAGCGAGCGAGACTTAGCAACCGGAGAGCGTGTACTCGCAGTGAGCAAGATGCCCTAGCAAGTCCACACCGCCACCCAAGGGTCGAGCCCGACCACTTGGTATTAAATCAAGCGGCGGCTACTCACCGATGCAGGGGTGAACACAGCATGGTGGCCCCTTAAGGATCAGCACCCGGGAAATGCAGCTCCCCCAGAACCACTCAAGGCAAGTAAACATGATGCAGGGCACGGCAGTGAGAATGTACGCGCCCTAGTATCTTCCGCAATAAAGATAGAGAGTCAAGCCATGACCATGCATGTGCCAAAAGGCACTCTTGGGTGAGGTAGTTGTGCCATGTCGCCAAAGACGCCAATCATGGTAGGATAGCTTGACGTCTTCCTCGGCGATGCCACGTCAGTTACTCTGTACATGTGTGTGCATGGAGGAAGAGTTGAGAAGAGGGCATAGAGATGCGAGTGGTCAACAAACTTCAACACTCACCCATGACCCGCAGGCAAACACCCCACACACATGAAATCACAACAGGATGAGATATGAGACTCACAACATAACTCAACATGGGTCATGGGGACACATGAGACCAACAGCATGAACAACACTCTTGAAAACTTCTTGACTGAGGGCTTTGGTGAGGAAGTCTCCTCTCTGAGAACGTGTGGCCACCCAAGCAACCTGGACAATGCCAACAGCAATGCACTCACGAATGAAGTGATGCTCAATATTGATGTGCTTAGGGTGTGAGTGATGTATGCCACTGTTCTCGGCAATGGCCTTTGTGCTTTGATTGTCATAGCGCAGAGTGATGCAACAGATGGGAACACACAATTGCTGCAGCAGGCAACACAACCAGATAGCCTCACACGTGCCTGCACCAAGAACTTCATCCTCAGCCTCAGCTGAGCTTCGGACAACACACCCTTGTTTGTCGCTTCTCCAGGAAACGAATGTCCCACCAACCATGAAGATGCACCCTGTTATGCTGCGCGCATCAGATTTATGTACCCAGTCATTGTCAGTGAAGCTGTCAACCACGAGTGAGGGTTGTGCAAGGAAGTACAGACCGACACGTGGTGAGGAAAATGCATAACGCACGACTCGCAAGGCAGCCTTGAGATGCCGCTCATGGGGACACTGAGATAATTGAGACAAAACGTTGACGGCAAAGGCAACATGGGCACGCGTGGTGGCGGCAAGATACATCAGTGAGCCAATTACTCGGAGGTAGTCGACTGTCCACTGTCTCCCCTAGTTTTGAGAGGTCTGAGGATTTCAGTAGTAAGTAGCCCGAGGGAGCCATAGGCGTGGACGCAGTGGGAATGACAGTGAGAAGCGGACCGAAACACTCCCCTAGGGTGCGAACATACGCAGCATGGTGCACGTGCAGAGTGCGACATGCGCAATCATGCTCTAGCTCCATGCCGAGAAAGACACAAGCTGGGCCAAGGTCTTTGATTTTGTATGCCTATAGTAGGAACTTGGCAGCAGCAACAGATGCAACGTCAGGAGATGCAATGAGAAGATCATCGACATAGACCAGAATGGCGACCATCGGTCTGGTGGGGGCGCTGAGGAACAGAGCGGGGTCTACTGGACTCCTTCGGAATCCCCCTTTTTCCAGGGTTGTCGTGATCTCTTGGTTCCAGCCCCGTGGGGACTGCTTGAGCCCATAGAGTGCCTTGCACAATCGCCACACATGGTTTGTCCCATCGGAGAAACCTGGTTGCTGAGCCATATAAATCTCCTCATCAAACTTACCATGCAGGAAGGCATTGTTGACATCCATCTGCTCCAGTTGCCAATCATGCTATGCAACTAGGCTGAGCAATTCTCAGGCAGTTGTGTAGTGACCGACTGGTGCAAACGTCTCGTCAAAGTCAACATTTGGGATTTGGGAGAATCCCTTTGCAGTGAGGTGGGCCTTGTACCGCTGAACGGTGTTATCTGGGTTCAGTTTGCGACGATACACCCATTTGGCCGCAACAACTTTGCGGTCTTGTGATAGGTCCACAAGCTTGTAAACACTGTGCTCTGACAGGGCATCGAGTTCAGCCTTCATGGCTTGTTCCCACAGACAGGAATCAGTGGCCATGCGCGCCGCCTGTACAGTCAATGGTTCAGGCGGGCGGGGAGAGAGACCAGCAGCAGCAAAGCAAGAGGCGACATACCCAGTTGTAAACAATGAGAGAGCTGAGTGAAACTCTTGTTGGACGAGGGAGTAGCCAAGGGCAGTGCTGGGATGAATGGCGGAGACAGCTACAGACAGGCCAGAGGTCGTGAGACCAAGAGCATGGAAAACAGGGTCACCAGAGACCACAGGGTGAGACTAAAGAGGGAGAGCCTTGAGACAACCGCCACGCGTGTAGGGTGAGACATGTGGGATGAACTGAGTGTGTGAGGGTGGTGTAGGAGACGGAGTAGGAGAGCGTGTGTGTACGGCGGCAGGAGGAGTAGGAGAGACAGAGGGAGCAGAATGCGCAGAGTGGTCAGGGGACACGGGAAGATAGACGGACTTAGAGAAAGAAGGCAAATCCAAACGGGAAGAGGGTTCAGAGGAACCAGAGGGTGGAAAAGGAGAAGAAGAGGGAGACACAGGAGCAGTGGACTTTGATGGCTCCAGGCTGGACAGGAGAGTAGGAATGGAGGAGGCAGAGGGCCCCAGGGGAGTGGATGAGGCAGCGGGAACTGAGGGATGCACAAAGGGGAGATCAGACACCCCAGAGGGGAGAGAGCCAACCCCATCGCAAGATGGCGGAGAGAGGGCTCCTTGTCTGGAGGGCCGTCCATGAGCCGTGAATCCAGTGTGACTGCCACTGTGGCTGCAGAAGCAGCCAAGATGTGCGACTATCGCTGGGTGCTGTGAGCAAAAGAGGCACGGGGCCTGGTGCGTCATGGAGCTGCAGGCCACTACAAAACAGCGCGGCTGAATGGAGCAGAGTGCTCCAAGCACAGTGGAGGCAGACCACAACAACGGAGGACTGTTTAAGAGAGAGGGCAGCGAGGGTCTCCGGGCACGCAAGAGTAGGGCCGAGTGCACAAAGAGCACCGTAGTGGGGTGAACCACCAAGGGACGGAGGCTCGGCCCACCGGAGGAGGGCGGTAGACTGTTGTGAACGCTGAATGTCCTACGAAGAGGGGGGTGCACGCATAACCACTCGTGGGTATGGGCGATCCCGCGATGGGGTTGCTGCGCGAGAGTCACGAAACAGGTGCAGAATATAACACCTCTAGGTGCTGCTGCCAGGAGTTGAAGATGTGGCCATCGGCAAAGATGCACTGCTAAGAGGGGGTCTGTGGTGGCACGGGGCGAGAATGCCGAGAGCCTGCGTGGGCCAGCAAGCCATTGGCGAGCGGTTTCCGAGGGCCAGGATCGACGAGCACTGGGGACTGGTCCTTATTTCTCTGATACCAGTACTTGCTGGGCAAATTCCTAGGGCAAATTTGTGTGAAGTAGCAATAAGGCACAAGGAAGCACACAAAATGCCATGGATACGGAGAACACTTGCCTTAACATCTTGGGTGGAGAACCAAGACAGGAAGTGAGGTGGGAGTGAGCGAGACCTAGCAACCGGTGAGCGTGCACTCGAAGTTAGCACGCTCACCGGTTGCGTGAGCGTGCTAACTCACTCACGACCACAACACGACCCGGGATTCGAGCCCGACCGCTTGGTACTAAATTGAGCGGCGGCTACTCACCGATGCACGGGTGAACCCGGTGGTGGCCCCTTAAGGATCAGCACCCGGGAAATGCATCTCCCCCAGAACCACTCAAGGCAAGTAAACCTTGATGATGCAGGGCATGGCATTGAGAATGTATGCGCCCTAGCATCTCCCGCAACAAAGATAGAGAGTCAAGCCATGACCA
>SZWC01004194.1:44884-60290 GCA_023375785.1 Penium margaritaceum
CTCAAGTGGGTGGGCGTAGCCGCGTACCAGCTCACACACACACACACACACACACACACACACACACACACACACACACACACACACCACACCACACCCTTCCCTACACCACACCACAGCACTGCCGCATGCACCGCATAGCCAGTCCTGTGTCCAGAAGGAGAAAAGGTGACACCAGAGAGCCGACGTTTGCCTCAGCGTTTGGGGTGTGCGGCGCTGGCACCAGTGCCGCCCCACATGCTGCGTAGAATTGGAGGCATTGGCATCATCGCATTTCTTATCCTCCAGCGACGGGCAGCCCGCCTGCGTACTCCCCCAATCTCTGCGTTGATGAGCCTCGCAGTGCATGGTTCGTCGTCAACGCTGCCATTCAAGCTGCAAAACACTTTTCACAAATTGTGCTGCAAAGCACTTTTGACGACTTGTCTTGCAAAACACTTTCGACAACTTGTGCTGCAAAACACTTTTGACAACTTGTGCTGCAAAACACTTTTGACAACTTGTGCTGCAAAACACTTTTGACAACTTGTGTTGCGAAACAGTTTTGTCAACTTGTGCTGCAAAACACTTTTTGACAACTTGTGTTGCAAAACACTTTTGACAACTTGTGCTGCAAAACACTTTTGACAACTTGTGTTGCAAAACACTTCTGACAACTTGTGTTGCAGAACACTTTTGACAACTTGTGCTCCAAAACACTCTTGACAAATTGTGTTGCAAGGCAAGGCAACACTCACAGACACTCCTTGTGGTCTCCTCCTACGGACTGTCACACTGCTCTTATTGCCACTGCTCATTGCTGCAACAGTGCCCAGCATCCTGTAGCACTGACAGCAGCAGTAGCGCTTGTGGCAAAAGCACCGCCACCACCACCACCACCACCACCGCCACCACTACCACCACCCCGCCGCTGCTGCCACCGCCGCCATCACCACCACCATCACCACCACCATCACCACCACCACCACCACCACCACCAGCTGCAGCAGCAGCAGCAACAACAAAAAAAACAGCAGCCAGCAACGGCAGCACCAGCAGCAGCACCAGCAGCAGCGGTCACAAACGGCCCACTTCGGCTCATAGATCTAATTGCACCACAAGCATTATCAGGTGCAGTGGCGGCAACAACAGCAGAAGCAGCGGCAGCAGCAGCAGCATTGGCTAGTGCTGCAAGAGGAGTAACTGCATCGTCGACGAGGCAGCAGAGGAAGACATCAGAGGGTGTGGCACACACTCACCCTATCCGTCTCCTCATCCACCACTCTCCCGCTCGCTGTCCATCCCCGTCTCCTTCGCCTCCCTATCCTCGCTCTGCTGCGGATGCTTGTGCTGCTGCCGGTGGTTGCACGGTCGTTACCGCTGCTTTTCATCGAGCTGCCGCAGCCGCTGCTGCCGCTGCTGCTACCCTTGCCGCCGCTGCATCCGCCGGCGGCAGACGCAGCAGCGTTCAGCGCCAGCCATGGCGACGACGACAGCTGGTACACGATCCACGCTCCCAGCAGCCCCAGTAGCAGCAGCAGCAGCGGCAGTAGGGTCACACGAAACCTGGCGGTACCCCATGGGTCCGGCGCCAGCGCGGGGACGCCGTGGGCTCTGGGTTGCTTGGACTGCTGCTGGCTGTACGGGGATAGAGGCGGCGGGAGCGGCGACATAGGAAACGCGGAAAGGGAAGAACGAAGTGCCTCCGCCACCTTGTACGGCGAAGGCGAGCCCGATCCATCTGCCGGTGGTTGTGGGTGAGGGGAACCCGGTCCTGGCCATCCGGAAAGGTGGAAGAGCGAAGAGGTGGGCTTCGCTTGCGAGGACGGCCGCCTGAAAGCGGCAGGTGATTGGGGAGGGTTGCTTAGGTCTTGCCTGCCGGACGAACCAACGCCGGCCACCGAGGCCAGCGGCGTGCCTTCGTCCGTGCAAGGCGAAGCACGCGCGACAGCGGGGCTGTCATGGCGGGGCATCTCCGCTCCAGCAGCGATGGCGGCAGCGGCGCTGACGCGCGCTCCTTCACCTAGGGTGCTCCCCATCCACCTTAGGGTGCTCCTCTGACCCAAGGGTGCTCCTGCTTCACCTTGGCGTGCTCCTGCCGACGGTTGCGCGTGTCCGCGTCCCTTGGCCAGGGCAAACGCGGAAGGCTGGTGGAGGACCTGGTACCGTTGCTGCAAAAATCAGTATACAGCAGGATGTCCCCTATCTGTCGGGCCACAACACTATGGCCCTGAACCGATGCACTGATTTTCATTTGGATAAATTAACTAAATAAACCTGGTAACGGCTTTGTCCTCATACGAGATGTCGTGCTCCTTTTCTCTTGGAAATTCCGAACCTACCTGGTTCCTGGCCTACCGGAGACGCAAACCTGGCTCCGATGGTCTAAGTTTTATGCCTACCTGAACAGCTGGTCGGGTTGCTTGGACGCCCAGATGATCGAGGCCGTCAGCGCTTGAGAATGCATCGAATTATTTGTTTCAGCGTCACTGGCCTCGCTAGCTTTGAGATACTGATGATGGTTCGTCTTTACGATCTGTTTTGTCTTGCATCATCGGTGGCACAAATCCTGTGTGAACTTAATGTGAAGAATCACGAGAAAACATTGTTTTCACAACTTCCAGACCGCTCGCAATGTCGCCATCAGGGCGGCCTACACCATGAGGCTTTCACGCCAAGTCGGATGAATCAACTAATCAGATGGGCCGGTGGATGAAAGTTTCGGTCATCGCTGGCCCTCACATGTTTCATACATGGTTTTTCGAATGAGAGCTTCCCACACCTACCCTTCCTCCACGTCGCCGAATTTCGTGGCGGCGGGTCAGGTCGTTGCCTTGCAGAAGTTTGCCCTTTTCATCTTCATACTAGGGTTCTTCAGTATTCCCTCTCAACATGTGATTTCTGAATCATTGTACAAGTAGGAAGGAGATTTTGAGAATGATTGGGATGCAAAATTTGACTCTTGCGAGCTCTTTATTTGAAATTGATGGACATTCTTTTCATTCTTCGAAAGGATGTTCTACAGATGGTGTGTATTGTTACGCCAATCAAAATCGTAGATTTTGCTCATAACTTTATGTCAAACGGAGCGTGGATGGTGAACAGGTATGAGTTACAAGGTAGAACAAAGTTTGATGATTTGGGACACTTGAAAAAAACTGTAATAAGCGGTAGGTGAACTTTGATGACAAGTGTCGGAACGACTACACACATACATACAAGTTTCGAGTAACAAATGAGACGTAGTCGGGGTCTTTGGGTCCATTGTCGAGCGACGCATGTAGAGTTGCTGTTGTGATGTGAGTTGTTACCGTCTGCTTGTAGAGCTTACTATGACCACTTGGCCGTGTCTGTGCTCGTGCAGATCTCTGACACGGGCACAGCTGGCGCCGGAGCACTGACGGATGGTGGTTCCATCCACCAGCAGCTGCCAGACGGCTGCCACAACGTCCCGGGTGCTTGCTGGGGTCCTCTATAGTTGTTTTGTAGATGCTAGAGTTTTCTCGGTGGACTGGCTCTCGAGCCCGATTTGCATGTTTTGCATTATCTGTTCACCGATCGATGCCGGACTTGTGCGTGTGACCAGTCCTAGCATTTGGCTCAAGATTTTGCATCTCAAGGTTCAGACGGTGTTGCATTTGGATGCTTGTGCGCAGAGTTACGGCCAAAACAGTGGTTTCGAGCCGGTTTCAGGACAAACTGACACTGCCGCATGCGTCACCCGCTGTGTGCCGCGGCAAGTATTTATGCTGTGTGCTTGTCACTTGTCATCTCTCTGCATTACTAAGCTATTGGAGCCTATGAGACTTTGCGCGTCTCCCTAGCCTGATCCTTGCTGTTTCTTGCACCTGCTTGCTTGCTAGTGTAGGCAGCGGCATAGTGTCGACATACCCTCATTACTGTGCTGACTCAACTCTTACAGCAACCACAGTCATGGCGGAACAAGAGATTGGTGAAAAAGCGTGTTTAGTTGAGTAGCGAGAGCAAGAAACGAGAGTGAGGAGCCAGTGACCTCTTATCCGTGGTTGACTGGGCCACCCACTCGAAGAGTTCGAAGTGGGGCCCAGTCGCCACCCCGGAGTTGAACCAAACCGGTCGGCCAAAAGGCCGCCGTGGTTTCTCACACCTCAGAGCGACTGAGTGTGTGGCCCCATAGGATCAGCAACACGGGCAATAACGAGACAACATGAATTGCATGCAAGGTGCAAGAATCACAAACCACATCGACCACGAGCGTATGTGGTGCATGCATGTCTCAATGTATCTCTCAACTTTTAGCCATCACATGGCTTTTCACCAAATGTTTGAAGCACTAAGATATCAGCTCCATCAGAGCTGAGCATGGTCGAGCCCAACAATCTTGCACCTGGCAGAGACGCCAGTGATGCACGGCTCCATAGTTTCTGTCATACTCAGTCTCCTGCAGGAATGGTGTGTGTGTGTGAATGGAAGAAGTCAAGAGGTCACTTGCGTGTTCAACCGACAAACTAACACTCCCCCATGACCCACAGACGAACAGCCCATACACCACACGAAGGAGCACAGTACGAGAGACAAAAAAAGGGTGTCAGTTCAGCCGGGAGCATCGCGTGCACGCAACAAGCCGACTGCATGCACAGCTGCCTTGAACATTCCACTGCTGAGAGCTTTGGTAAGAAAGTCTGCACACTGCTGACGTGTGTCGACACAGACAACCTGGACCTCTCCTGCGACAATGCGCTCACGTACAAAGTGATGCTCAATGTTGATGTGCTTTGTGCGTGAATGATGCATGCCATCATGCTCACCAATTGCCTTGGTGCTCTGATTTTCACAGCGCAACGTGATGCAGCGGATGGGCACGCGCAGCTGCTGTAGCAAACGAGAAAGCCAGACACTCTCACACGTACCTGCGCCAAGGGCATCGTACTCAGCCTCACTCGAGCTACACGCAACACAACCTTGCTTACCGCTTTTCCACGAGATGGCGGTTCCACCCACGAGAAAGATGTAACCGGTGCGACTGCGAGCATCTGCATCGTGGACCTAGTCACTGTCAGTGTAGCCATCAATCACCATAGAGGGTTGTGATCTGTAGCACAGTCCCATACGCGCAGTGGACAGTGCATAGCGAACGACACCCAGTGCAGCCTCGAGGTGCTCCTGTCAAGGTTGCTAGGAAAACTGAGCCAGGAAGTTGACCGCAAAGGCCACATCCACTCTAGTCATGGTGGCAAGGTACATGAGGGACCCAATCACACTGAGGTAATCGGTGACATTGACTGTCTCTCCCAGCTGAGCCACGTCGAGTGACTTCAGAAGACGCTGTCCAGCTGGTGTCATGGGTGTCGACGCAGTGGGGGTGTCAGCAAGCATGGATGAGAAACGTTCCCCCAGGCTGCGAATATAGGCAGCCTGATGATGGACGTGCAGTGTCCGGCATTGACGGTCCCGCTCAAGCTCGATCCCCACGAACACCCGAGCAAGACCCAAGTCTTTCATTTTGTAGGTGGACTGCAAAAGGTCTTTCACAGACTGGACTGCAGAGGGACTGGGTGACGCAATAAGGAGGTCATCCACGTAGACCAAGACTGCAACCAAGGGCTACGACGGTGTACTCAGAAAGAGTGCAGGGTGAACTGTGCTCCGGCGGTAGCCACCCTTCTCAAGGGTGGCCGAGATCTCCAGGTTCCAACAGTGAGGGGACTGCTTGAGCTTGTAGAGGGCTTTACGCAGCCGCCAGACCTTGTTCGTGCCATCCGTGAACCCTGGAGGCTACACCATGTAGATCTCCTCATCAAGGCATCCATGCAAGAATGCATTGTTGACGTCCATCTGTTCCAACTCCCAGTCGTGCTGGGCGACCAGGCTCAAGAGAGCTCGAGCTGTGGTGTAATGTCCCACAGATGTAAACGTCTCGTCAAAATCGACGCCAAGGATCTGGGAAAATCCCTTGGCAATGAGTCGTGCCTTGTACCTGTCGACAATCCCATCAGGTTTCAACTTACGACGAAGCACCCAGCGAGCCGAAACTGCCTTGTGGCCAGGGGGGAGATCAGCAAGCTTGAAGACCTCGTGCTCATTCAGGGCTGTGAGCTCCTCCTACTTGGCCTTTCCCCGAGGATTGCATCAGCTGCCTCTCTTGCCTGGCGCACTGTAGTGGGCTCAACAGGAAGTGAGGGAAGACCACTGGCCGCAAAACATGCGGCGACATAGCTGGCGACTGAAGCATCCAACACACTGTGGAACTCTTAAGCAACCAGTGCATAGACCACTGTAGAATTGGGCTAGACCACGCTCACCGCAAGACCCAGTGCATCAAGGCCAGTTGGTCTGGCGGTGGAGCCAGTTGCAGTGGGGGGGACACTAGAGCGAGTGTGACGCTGAGACGGCTGAGCAGACCGTGTGGCCGAGTGCTGTGGAAGTGGGCGCAGCCGCCCCCCATGAGTGTAGGGCTCAGATATGGCCGGGAGCATATCTGTGACAGGCGGTGGGACTGTCTCACCAAAGACCACATGTGACGGGAGAATGACGGGCTGTGGAGACGACTCAGACATAGTGCCAGGAGATGACTGTGCCACGGCATCAGCAGACAGTGGTGGATCGCTGAGAGGCACCAACACCGACTGAGAGGAAGAAGAGGGGGAGGATGTTGTGGAAGGATCAGAGGATGGAGGCGGAGTGCTGGGAGTGTCAGAAAAGGACACATCAGGTGGGTCTGAAGTGGAAGGTGCCGTGGCAACAGGGGAAGGGTCGGCGAGAACGGAGGCTGGAAGAGAACCACCCCTCCCAAGCCGACGGAGCGAGGACAAGGAAGAGGGTGGAGCGACATGGGACAGGTCTCGAGGAAAGACGTCCTCAAACAAGAGGGTGTCACGAGACTCAACAACACATGCACGATCGGGGTCCTAGAAGAGCCAGGCTTTGGACATGGCGGAGACCATTTGCTTCGTTCACACTGGATCTCACCAGATGATGTCTGTTTAGGGTGTCGATGTCGTGCACTTTTTTGGTCCTGTGGGTGACGTTTGCTTGTCCGACGTGCTGTATCTGCCTACGCTCATGGTGAGCCTGTCGTCCATCACTACCCTGGACGACCAGGGTATGGACTTTGTCGCGTCCCGTGGCATTGGAACTGTGTTGCTGCACTCGTCTGCACGGGTCGTGCTTCGTTGTGCTCATTGCGAGCACTTACACCATGTCCCTTTGTTTGCTCCAAGTCCATCCAACACTGCCGTCGCTCACGTGCATGTCTCTCCTTATCTCTCTCCTGAGCACATGCACCTGCTACATCGCCGCCTCTACCACGTGAGCACCACCACCATTCATAGCTTGCTCTGTCATCAACCTGCCGCTGGAGTTGATACTGCCACCTTCCCCGCTCCTTGTTCTGCTGACTGCATGGAATGCGTGCAAGATAAAATGCATTGCTCTCCCTTTCCTGTTTCTACCTCTCACACCCATGAGCCCCTCGCGCTTGTCCATGCTGATGTCATGGGGCTGTTTCCAGTCGAGTTCCTCAGTGGTGGTCATTACGTCCTCTATCTGACTGACGACTATTCTCGCTTCCGCTGGATTTTCCCACTCGTTCAGAAGAGTGATGTTGCTCCCACGATCAAAGCCTGGCTTGTCCAGGCTGAGTGCGCCTGTCAGCAGAAGCTGCAGGTCTTTTGCTCACATCATGGCAGTGAGTTCATTGGAACAAATCTTTGCTTTCTTACCTTGGTTGGTGTTCGGTTCGAAATGTCCACTCCTTACACCTCTCAGAAAAACAATGTCTCAGAATGCTGGAATAGCACTCTCGCTGATGGGATTCACACTATGTTCGTCAAGTCTGGCTAATCTGACGCGTTTGCCTACGAGGCCATGAAGTAAATGACGTGGGTGTAGAACCGGGTGCCTCACGGACCGCTTCCACACCATGTTACGCCTTATGAACAAGAGACGTGCGAGCAAATAACGTGTTGAATTACACCTCGCGCAAGTTTGGAGAAGCATTGCCAGTGTCTGGCTCCCTGAGGACCAGTGCGATGGGAAGCTCTCGCCTCAAGCCCACCTTTGTCCCTTCATTGGCCTCTCACCAAAGTCGAAGGCTTCGCATTTCTGTGATCCTGACCGTCGATGCATCATGGAGTCGCGCGATGCTCTGTTTCTTTAGAACAGGTTCAGCCGTAACATCTTCCATTGTGTTTCCTTCCTTGGTCTGGTCTCCTGTGTTGGCAGCAGCCCTCGGGTCTGCTTGCCTTCAAGCGGGCTGCACCCCTCACCTACGTGTTCTCCGCCACCACCGCCCTTGCCTGTGTCAGTATCTACGTCCCTGTCCGGGTCCCTGTCCGCGTCCTTGACACCTATCTCCACGCTCGTGCTTTCGCCTGCATCACGATCAGTCCATGCCCCTTTACATATGTCAGCCTCCCCAATGGCATCCTCACCAGGTTTTGCATTTGCCTCCTCCCCTGCGTCCTTGCCTACATCGGCATCTGCTCGCCCACCTCCTGCATCATCTCTTGCATCATCACCTCTACTTATGCCCGCAAACACCTCTACAACTTCCTCTCCTATCGCATCTACCTTGCATCCTGCGTCCATGCATATCCCATCAGCATCAGACCCTGTGGAATCTCTGTGCTTGACTACGCTTTCTCTGTTCAGTCGGGCGCTTGGTGGCTGTCTCTGACCCTTACATCCCTCCTAGGGCTTTGCTCCCACTCCCGTGCATCCCTCTCTTGCTCGTCCCTCCACATCCACAGAGTCTACACACCCTAATGTCATGAGTGCTCCCCCCATTTTGGCTGAGCATGCCCCTACCACTGGTCTTGACATGCTTGGTCTGGCTGCAGCTGTGGTTCAGCCAAAATCCACACTGAGCTACTCTCTTACAGCTTCTGAGTTCCACTGTGTGCTTTCTGCTGCTTACTCTTGCCTTGCCTCACACGATGCCTCGGTTGTCACTGCCCTTGCTACTCGAGGCTCCAGCGCGCTCTCGCCTGAGCCTGACACTGTGAGGCAAGCTTGCTCCACCCCAGATGCTCAGCTCTGGGAGCACGTCATGTGCTACGAGCTCGATGCCATCGCTGAGCATGGTGCATGCGAAAAATGTGCGACTTCTCCCAGGGTGCAAGGCCATTACTGCCAAGAGGGTCGTCGTTGTAAACAATAGCCATATGGTTTCATTGAGCGGTACAAGGCTCATCTTACAAAAAAGGAGTTCTCCCAAGTGCCTGGTGTGGACTTTGATGCCACCTTCGTCCCTGTGGGGAAGTACACCACATCCAAGGTGCTTTTGAGTCAGGTAGCTCAACACGACTGGGTGCTCTACCAAATGGACGTGAAAAATGCCTTCCTCCATGGGCAACTCAACGAGGAGATCTACTTGGTTCAACCTCCCAGATTTGAGGATGCCACAGACCAAGTCTGACACCTCCGCAAGGCCCTGTATGGGTTGAAGCAGTCTCCTCACTATTGGAACCTTAAGATCTCCGCCACCCGCAAGAAATGTGCGTGTAGTCATAGTCCAGTTGACCCCGCTCTCTTTGTGACCAGTCTCCTAGCACCGTTTGTTGCCATCTTGGTGTACGTCGACAATCTCCTCATCCCCTCCCCAGATCCTCAGGCTGTCTAGGCTGTGAAGGACCTCCTCCAGTCTGTATACAAGGTGAAGAATTCTGGGCCTGCCCGCGTGTTCTTGGGCATGGCGATCAAACATGATCGTCTGCTCCGCGTGCTTGCGGTGCATCAGGCTGGTTACATTTGTACCTTGGGTGAGCGGTTCGCTGATTTGCTGGCAGAGGTTCCTCACGCATCCACGCCTATGACGCCTACAAGGCAGAGGCTTCTGAAGACCATTGACCCTGTGTAATTTTTGGAGTCGGTTGACGTCACGGCATATCTCTCAGTCATTACCTTCCTTATGTTCCTTTGCACCACCACACATGCCAATGTTGCCTTCGCGGTCAAATTCCTCTCGCAGTTCTCTCAGTTCCCACGTTCCTTCACCGGGAGGTTGCATTGCGAGTTGTTTGCAATATTGTGTCCACTCCTTGGCTGGCTTGGAGAGCCAGCCGAAGAGCCGAGGAGTGCGTTTTTGTGTGCAACACTCTGTGGTTGTTGATTGCTACACTGACAGCGACTGGGTCCAGGATCGGGAATCACGCAGCCGCTCCGGGTACATCTTCCTAGTCGGTGGTACTGTGGTCTCATGGAAAAGCGGGAAACAATGTTGTGTCGCGCGTTGCTCTAGTGAGGCAGAGTATGTCACTTTGGTTGCAGCAGAAGCAGCAGCTAGTGCAGCAGCAATCCGACGTTGGTCCGGTTGTGGCAGCCTCAAACGCCGTCACCACAAAACGTTGCCGCCAAGATGGCCGTTGCGATGAGGGAAGATCCCGGCATATTTTGGCAATGTTCTGCTTCCGGTTCTACCGGATGATTATATGAAGAGAGCCCTTAACTCAGGGCCTCCACGTTGCCAGGACCTGTACGCCCTACCCAGCCCAACCCAGCCCAGCCCAGCCCAAAATAATCTGTTGTTGTTGCTGTGTGCTGTACGGTGGAGCACGACGGGTGCAGTCTCTTGACTGCTCTGATACCATGAGGGAATCCGATAACCCTCCTAGCGATGTCTGATGGGTGAGAGCACGTTGTGTGGAAGACAACTTGCCACATGGCGCTGGATTTGGTCAAGGGACGGAAAACATATGCTTGAAAGAATGTAAGGAGTGGCAAGAGAATGAGCGAGCGGAGGGGATGACTCCCTCCACCACACTGTGGCAATTCGCGCGTGCAACAAGCGCCGTTGCCGGTGGCACAAAAAGCAAGAATAGATCCTAGTGTCAGAAAGGTGCCATACTGAACCTAGTGCAAACCCGGGCACGGTACGAGCTGCCCGGTTGCCTGAATGACAAACCAAAAGCAGCAATGGAAGCAGTTAAGCAAACCCTACGCAGTTGAATCATGAAAACCTAAGACTGCATGTGGTTGAGAAAAAGGCCCCGGGTGGTCGGCCACCGAGAAAATCCTGGTGAGCATGGGCTGGCACGAGAGGTGGGCCAGAACCCGTCAGAGCAGCTGGGAAGCCTGCCTGGTGCTTGCATGGGAGTTTTGCGTCAAGTCCAGAGGTCACTGAGACAATCACAACAACAGCCCAGACCACCACCGAGAAAAATCCACCAGTCATGCAAATGTGAACTAGGTGGCTAGAATGCACCATACATTACACTGAACACGCAATGTAGCTAGTGGAGCGTCATTGGTGTAAACCGAGCATCATCACGAGACAACTTTGTCTACCACACAAAGAAGCTCAAAGTCCACACACCAACACCCCTCCTAGGCTGCAAGAGTTGTCAACAAGGTACTAGCTGAGAAGGTACTCAGGTACCCCCTCGATAAGAGAACCTTTAGAGCATGGAATTCAAGACTGCTGTGCTAGATAACTGAGCACTGGGAGCATGCAACTAAGTCCAATACACAGCAACCACATATCAGGGGCCTCCGGCAGCACCGGTGCCAGGTCTCGACCATCCAATAAATCCCACTGACACAGAAAAACATCCATCCCCAAGAATGCAGCTGCTGATCTGGATGTAAGAACACAGTAGGTGCAATACAAGAAGAATTTGGCTTGAAGACCAAACAAGGCTCCCCCTGGGCTGATGAAGTCAGAAGTAATTGTTGTGCGAGAGAAAATGTCCTCCCCTGTGTGCACAGAGCTCTACATGTGGCACTAACGGAGATGAATAGGAGGTGGAATTGATGGCGTGTCTAGGACTCACTCATGCACCACCACAACCCTAGCAGTCATGAAGTCCAAAGGCGAGAGACTATCACACATCACAGTGGGTCGTAATTGCTCTGGAGTCATCATCAACATTGGATGTCACTGGATTAAGGATACAAATTTCAAGACTACAGCGCACACATGATGTAGTCTGGTCTGCTCTAGGAGTGAGGGATTAGTCCAGCGATGGAGGAGTGCATGCTCCTTGCTGTGTAGAGGAGGAGGAAGAAGCTGACTTGCAGATGGAGGAGGTGGTGGTAATAACTTGTTATAGCACATATCACGCAACAGAAGTCTCTGCGTGTGCAGCTGTCAATGCCTCTTTGGCTCTAGCAAAATTCATCTCTGATGTAAAAACAGCAGCTCTAGCATCCTCCCTCACAGCTCGCAACACCCTCAAAGACTCTCACTCAACTGGGAACTCTGTTTATGTGAGATAAACATCACCATCCTCAAACTCCTGAAGTCTGTAAGAGCTCGCGGTGAAGGCTGAAGAGGTGACCGGGCTTGCTCATTGAGCATCTGCAAGCTATTGTTGAGCAGTCGAGAGGTGCACCTGTGTAGCAAGAAGTCCAGGCTCAATGGCNTAGCATCCTCCCTCAAAGCTCGCAACACCCTCAAACACTCTCACTCAACTGGGAACTCTGTTTATGTGATATCAACATCACCATCCTCAAACTCCTGAAGTCTATAAGCGCTCGCGGTGAAGGCTGAAGAGGTGACCGGGCTTGCTCATTGAGCATCTGCAAGCTATTGTTGAGCAGTCGAGAGGTGCACCTGTGTAGCAAGAAGTCCAGGCTCAATGGCACCAGAAGTGGCTGAATCTACCATACCATGTCGTGTCGCTACTTAGTAGCTCCTTGAGGACTGTCCACAAAACTCGTATCATACGCCTCCATGGAGAAGTGTTGAGCCGCATGCTCAACATCTCTTGACATGGAAAGAGCCTGCAGGCGCTGAAGGTCAGCAAGGCGCCAACACAGCGCCTCCTAAAAAATGACCTCCATGTCCCCCGTCGTCAGCACAAGAGGCACAGTCAGATTAACAACCACCATTGCCAACCTAGCTCTGGAGACACCTGCAGCTGATGGTAAGACTCTAGCCTTTGGGGCTATCAACGCTGTAGCTGTTGGAACTAACTCCACTGCTACAGACCCTACAACATCCTCTACTCTGTCTGACTTTGATGCGGTGAACAAGGAGGGTCCCCCTACCACTGTGTCTATATTTGTGTCCCACACCGTAAGCTCAAATACCCCAACAAGAGGTGCATAATCGACCCCTGCTGCTACCACTCCAGCGACAAGGACACCTCCGGCTAATGGAATATCTATATCTCGTGGAGCTGTAGATGCTGTAGTAGAAGGAGTCACATCCACCACGACACTCTATACAGCATAATTTGCACAGTCGGAATCTGGTGCGGTAGCAGCCGGTGCTCCCCATACTACCTCTATCACTGTCGGTACACGCGTCAGGTGAGGCATGCATGCCTCTGGGTCTCCTGTCATAGGAACGCCCACTCCGACAGCTGGTGTTGCATCCAAGGGCTGTGACACTGTTGATGGAGCAGCTTCCTCGACCCCCTCTACTACTACATTCCCTCCAACATCCTTGGTAGTTTTTGAATCCAGCGTGATGAGTAATGATGCTGTCAGTAGGGCCAGAATGGGAGTCTCTGCATCCTTGCGTAATCGTAGTCGATGGGCACATATACTCCCCCTCAACCTCCATGATAATTGAATCTGATACGGTCATCGATGTGCTCGAGACAAGGCGGACCTGTCATGTCATGCCAAAATTGCGGCAAGGAGGGCCGCTGGGCCCGTGAGTGCACCGAGGAGGTCGGTGGCAAAGACACCAAAGGCAGGAAGGCGCTCCTCAACAGCACTAAAAACAACTACCTCAAGAAGGCCAACCGGCGATGCCTTGTCTCCGGAGCAGAGGAGCATACCCAGGTCGAGAAGGTCATTTTCATCAACTACACCAAGTCCAACAAATCCATGGTGGTCGTGAACGACAAGGTCAAGCCGGCAGCTTGCCAAGGAGACGTGGACATGGAGGTGGTGGTTGGTGGAAAGCGGGTGCAGCACGTGATCAACAACGTGCAGCACGTACCTGGCTTGGCCGGCATTCTAAGTTTCAGCCGCCTGACTGACAAGGGGTACGCGGTGCTCTTCAAGAGAAGAGGGGCAATCGTGCGGAAGGACAGTGGCGGTGAGCCCATGCTGGAGGTTGAGCGCGAGGGAGGCCTCTACATCGTGGAGACCAAGGTGATCCCCGCGGCGACAGATTCAGCAGAATTGCAAGAACGTACTATAAACTTGCCCAAAGGAGGGGGAGCTGATCTGGAGCTCTGGCACCAACAACTGGGGCATTCCTCAATCACAGTCGTGAAGCAGATGGCAAAGCTCGAGCTGGTACGCGGCCTTGTCATCGATGGTGCAGAAGAAGTGATAGATGCCGCAAAGCACAAAAAGTGCGAGCCTTGCATTTTGGGCAAGGCGTGGCGCAAACCGTTCAACGAGAAACGTGAATCGCGCATAGGACTTGCTAGAGTTTGTGCACAGCAATGTGTGCGGACCATTCAAGACGGCGTCAAAGAGTGGCGTGCGTTACTTTGTCACCTTCATTGATGACTACAGCAGAAAACTCTTCGTGTACTTCATGAAGCGGAAAGGCGAGGACCTGAACTGGCTGAAGGAGTGTGTTGCCGCGGTGGAGAGGCAGACTGACCGGAAGGTCAGAGCGCTACGCAAGGACAATGGCAGAGAGTACGTGGGCTGTAGCGGATGCATGAAGCAACATGGCATACAATGGGAACAAACTACGCCATGTTTGCCTCAGTCAAATGGTGTGGCGGAGCGGGCAAACCAGAAGCTGCTGAACATGGTACGGACCACGTTGGTGGATGCGGTATAACCGCAAAGCTTCTGGGCGGAAGTTGTGCGTACAGCCAGCTACACTATCAACCTCACTCCTACAACAGTGCTGAAGGGGAGGAGCGGCTGGAAGATGCCGCAGGAGGTCTGGAGCGGACGCAAGCCAAGTGTGGTACACCTGGAAGCGTTCGGGTGCAAGGCGCACGCGATGGTGCAGGCTGCGCAGAGGCGTTACAGCAAGCTGGAGCCGCGGGCAAAGTCGTATCTCATCCTTGGCTATGAGAGCGCGCATAAGGCGTACCGGCTCTATGACATGCGTAATAAGTGTTGAAAAAATTGCCCCTCCGCATGCCCAAGTGCGGCGCCGGGAGGCGCTGACGAGCCACCAGAAAATGGAAGCTCCACTCCAGCGGATCTGGCGACTCGACATTTGCTCGGATCCTAAAATGGCGGATTGCCTCTGAAAGTTGACAAGTTGCTGAATCCGGTGGAAGGTGTTTTGCCGGAATCGGACAAGTATCGAGGGAGATATGACTTTCCAAAGTTGGGGTATGCGCAGCGGCTCTGGGAGCCGGCTGCGACTCGAAATCCGGTCGATAAGCGACCGGACCGAGCAACAAAAATACCATGTGGAGAAAATGCTCCGATAGGCCTGCCGAGGCGTCCGGTGGATGATCCGCCTGATCAGGTGGATCATCCACCGGATCCAGTAGTGCAGGTTGTTACTGAGGGACTTGGCCAAAATCCTGGCTCGACGTCCAAAACTCAGTAGTACGTTTTGTTACTCGGG
>SZWC01004194.1:60628-86125 GCA_023375785.1 Penium margaritaceum
TTCCAAAGTTGGGGTATGCGCAGCGGCTCTGGGAGCCGGCTGCGACTCGAAATCCGGTCGATAAGCGACCGGACCGAGCAACAAAAATACCATGTGGAGAAAATGCTCCGATAGGCCTGCCGAGGCGTCCGGTGGATGATCCGCCTGATCAGGTGGATCATCCACCGGATCCAGTAGTGCAGGTTGTTACTGAGGGACTTGGCCAAAATCCTGGCTCGACGTCCAAAACTCAGTAGTACGTTTTGTTACTCGGGGACTTCGTCAAAATTCTAACTGCAGGTCCGCGGACAAGTTTCGAACCTCGTCACACCCCATCACCAAACATGACCCAAAAGTGGGTAGGGTGCGTGGAAACAGTGCAGGGGACCCCTACACCATGTGCAATGGGACATGCGCCTTGGGAAAGGCGCTTCGTGAATGAAGGCGCCACGGCGAGTGGCGGCGTCAGGCTTCTGTGGTGGGTGAGACCTGCGCTTCGACAAGCATAATTTGAGCTACGCTTGGCTGAATTGTGCGTGATTTGGTGCATTGGAAAGCTCATGACTAGCCCTATAAATGTTGTGATCATGTGCATATTCAAAAACTAACTCAAAATGACGTTATTCCCTTCGCAAACTGACTGTCTCTAAATTTCTGCTCACATAGCGTGAGGCGACCAGAAAGCTCACGCTCAGTCTCAGATTCGCCCAAAACAGTAGACGTGAACCACTAGAGGCAATCAGACAAACGTCAGGACCGCACCACGCGGATCTCAATCTGACAAAGGGTTATGGGCCCACGGGTCTGAACGCCTCCAACGTTCACGTCTTCCGCAGCGCACGGGATCGTCATCTTGGACGTCGTAGTGAAGTTCTGAGAACTCGTTGGAGTAGCAGCTGCGCACATGGCGCAGAAGGAGATGGAGCCCATTCAGAAATATGCGGGCGGCCCGGGTTTCGGGCTATGGAGGTGGCAGTTTGAATTGCACCTCTCGCATAAGGGGCTGCTGGATGTCATGCTGGGAAAAGAGGTGCTCACAGAGGCGACTGCTACGGACGCGGAGAAGCAGGCCTTCGAAAAGAAGAACACGGAGGCGCTCATGCTCCTGGTGTCAGGGACAGCCGAGTCGCACTTGGGCTACTTCCAAGGCTACAAGCTGGCAGCCGAAGCTTGGCAAAAGCTCTGTGCCATCTACCAATCCAAGTCGCTCGCAAACAAAATCTTTGCGATGAAGCGACTCCTCACGGTGAGAATCGAGGAGGGAGATGATGTCATCTCCGCCATGCAGCAGATCGAGTTGCTCGCCTTGTAATGCAATGACGTGGGGTGGAAGATCAACACGGAGCTGCAGGCAATGGCCCTCCTCATGGCCCTACCTGACAGTTGGGGTCCACTCATCACCGTTCTTGGAGGATGGTCGGAGGACAAGCTCACCTATGGCGCGTTCGCAGAGTATATCTGCAACGAGGCGTAGCGACGGAGCTGTGGGGAGTCCTCGTCTTCCTCATCGGCCCTTGTCACCAAAACGCGTGGTGGCGGAAGCAAGGGCCGAGGAAGTGGCGAAAAGGGCGGCGGCAAGAAGGGCGCCAAGAAAGGTGCGTGCCGCAACTGCGGCAAGGAGGGTCATTGGGCCCGTGAGTTCCCGGAGGAGGCGAAGACCGGCAGCAAAAACAGCAAGGGCAGGTCTCTCCTCAACGGCAACAAGAACCACTTCCTCACGAAGGCCAATAGGTGGTGCCTGGATTCCGGGGCCGAGGAGCACACCCAAGTCGAGTAGGTGGGGTTCGTCACCTACGAGAAGTCCTCCAAGTCAATGGTGGTCGTGAACGACAAAGTCGAGCCGGCGGCCGGCCAAGGCGACGTGGAGGTGGAAGTCGTGGTGGGCGGTAAGAAGGAGCTGTGCACAATCCGTGATGTGCAGCACGTCCCCGGCCTGGCTGACATCCTGAGTGTTAGCCGCTTGACGGACAAAGGGTATGAGGTGCACTTCCGCAGGAAAGGCGCAGTGGTGTGCATTGACGGCGACGGGGAGGTCGTGCTGGAGGCGAAGCGCGAGGGCGGTCTCTACATCGTGGAGACCAAGGTGGTCTCCACGGCATCCGACGCAGTAGATTCGCAGGAGCGCGTCGTCAACATGGCCAAGGGAGGAAGCGCTGATCTGGAGCTCTGGCACCGACGGTTGGGGCATTCGGCGCCCGCAACCGTTAAGGAGATGGCGAAGCGCGACATGGTGTGCGGCCTCGTCATTGACGGTGCAGACGCGGCAGCAGATGCAACAGCGCACAAAAAGTGCGAGCCTTGCATTTTGGGCAAGGCGCGGTGCAAGCCGTTCAATGAGAACGCGGCTCGCACAAAAGACCTGCTGGAGGTCGTGCATAGCGACGTGTGCGGACCGTTCAAAACACCGTCAAACAGCGGCTTCAGATACTTCGTCACCTTCATTGACGACTGCAGCAAGAAGCTCTACGTGTACTTCATGAAGCGGAAGGGCGAGGTCCTGGACCGGCTGAAGGAGTACGTCGCAGCGGTGGAGAGGCAGACTGGCCGGAAGGTCAGAGCAATACGCAGCGACAATGGCGGAGAGTACGTGGGCTGCAGCGGGTGGATGAAGCAGCAGGGCATCAAGTGGGAACCCACTACGCCGTACTCGCCATAGTCCAACGGAGTGGGGGAGCGAGCGAACCAGACGCTGCTCAACATGGTGCGGACCATGCTTGTGGATGCGGGGTTGCCGCGAGGATTCTGGGCAGAGGCTGTGCGTACAGTGAGCTACACCATCAACCTCACCCCAACAGCAGTGCTGAAGGGTAAGGGCGGTTGGAAGACGCCGCAGGAGGTTTGGAGTGGGCGCAAGCCAAACGTGGCGCACCTGAAGGTGTTCGGGTGCAAGGCGCACGCGATGGTGTAGGCGGCGCAACGGCGCGACAACAAGCTGGAACCGTGGACGAAGCCATGCTTGTTCCTCGGCTACGAGAGTGCGCAAAAGGCGTATCGGCTCTGGGACCCGCGCACTCAAGAGATCATCCGTAGCCGTGACGTCGAGTTCGACGAGCAACAGAGCTTCAGCAGCAGCAGCAATGACATGAGCGTCGGGAACACTCCAAAACAGGGGGAGTGGTTCCAGCTCCTTGTCTACAAGGAGGAGCCGGCGGACGCGGAGGTCGAGGATGCGGCGTCGGAGCGCGGCGGTATCGCAGGTGCAGCAGCCGACGCGGAGGACTCCGACGACGATGCAAGTGGGCTGGAGATCCTGCGGAATGATCCGTCGAAGGAGGCACCGCGGGTGCCGAAGCGCGCACTCCCGGCTGAGTTCGCGTCGGGCGTCGAAGAAAAGTCCTCCGGACGCGCCGCCCGTCCGGTAGATGGTTCACCGGAGCGGGAAGAATCCTCAGGAAGCCATCCGGTCGATGATTCACCGGAGCGGGCTGAGGCGGAAGGATCGCAGTAGAGCGACGAGACGCCAAGACTGCCGCGCCGCAACGGGAGGCAGCGGAGAGCGGGGAAGCGTTTCAACGCAGGCACCGGTCGATGGATTGGCATAACGTGGTGCATGCTGGCTGCATCAACGGAGGTACGAGAAGATGTCATGTGATTAGCAGCTCCGGAATCGATGATCTAGAAGTCACTCAACACACAAGCACGGGTAGCAACATGACACTGTACGACGGTGTCAGAAAAACAAGCAGAGTGCTCTCTGCAGCCAGCACTCAAGGCAAGGAGACAGGGCAACACACACGACTGCCACTGCTCAATCCAATCCTCAGGTGAGAAAGCCCCACCATCCGACACGCCTCGCAAGGCTCCACCCGATGCACAACGGTGACCTCCAGATTCAATAGCCAAACTCATACCAGTAGGAGCACTCGGAGGTAGAGGCCAAGAGAGAGCGGAATTGGCCAATACGGGGGCGGCCGAACTTGGGAAGAAGACAACCCGGATCTCGTTGCAACCCGGACGATAGTGGAAATGTGCATGCCGAGGGTGAGGCCGTCGAGGCTGTTGAGTGCTGGGCTGGGGAGTGCAGCTACTGAGGGGGTGAGTAGAATGGTGAAGGTGGCCCGTAGAGAGAAGGGGTCCAGCAAGGCGATGTCTATGCCCACCCGGGTGGCAGAAGCACAAAAGCTGCCATAAGGTCTCCCGGCTGCCGCTACTGTTTGCCAATGAGTGCAGCAGCTGCGAGGCTAGCCGCTGCTTCTGCTACGTCTGTTGCTTCTGCTGCTGTTACATAGCTTCAGCTGCTAATGCTTGTACTATTGGTGGCGGCAGGCAATGCAGCAGCCACACACCTAGTTGCAGAGTAGAATAGCAGCTTCTGCAGCTGTGACTTGTGGTTTTTGTCACGTGTGATGGATGCAGCTGCCGCCGCTGCTGCTACTGGTATAGCTGCTGCTACATGTTGACAAGTGTGGGAGATATGGCAGTGGCTGCTGGTGCTGTTTTTTCTGCTGCTACTGCTGCTGATTCTGCTGCTGCTGCTGCTGCTGCCGATTATCGAATGCAGTGGCTGCTGTGTCAACTGCTGCTACCCCTGCCACAAGGGCAGAGCATCGGGTTGTGCCATCTCCTGCAGCAGTTCTGCCAGCCCATTTGCTGCATCACCATCTGCTGCGATGATGAAAGTACGTGCTGCATTTTCTAGCACTACGGCATCCATCACATCCATACCAAGCACATCAGCATTGAGCATCACTTTCTGCATGAGAGCATTGCCTAAGGGTTGACACCCGGTGGCAGCATGCTGAATTCATCACAAAGGCATTGTGTACTGGCAAGTTGAAGGTTGTTGTGCCCTCTGTTCGTCTGTGGTCCCTCCGTATTGACCCTGGATGATGTGCGTCATTCTCTTTGTGCTTGTCCCGTTCCTTATGCACCCTCTGCCTGGCCTATCTTGTGACTCCCTGTCATCATGTGCTTGTGTCCCTTACTGCCGTCTGGCGTCTGGCATCTACGGACCATGGGGATATTGTTTCTGTGATTGTCTTGGTGACCTCTGGACTTGACGCAAAACTCCCATGCAGGCACCAGGCAGGCTTCCCAGCTGCTCCGACAGGTTCCGGCTCACCTCTCGTGCCTTCTCATGCTCCCCAGGATTTTCTCGGTGGCCGACCACTTGGAGCCTTTTCCTCAGCCACATATGGCAGTATATTTTCAGGATTCAGCTGCGTAGGAAACCATTTGACTATCTTGCCTTGATGTGGTTGATGCTAGGGTTCGTACATTGTGACTGCCAATCCCTGCATCATAGCGACTTGCCTCTGGTTGTTTGGAGCAGCGGCATGATTTTCCCCGGGTGCTGATCCTTAGGTGGCCACCATGCCAGCCTCTGGCTATCCACTGGTGAGAGGTCATCCTTGGTTAATTTTGAATGGGTGGGTTCAACCCCCGGGTAGCTTTGCACGTCGACTCGAGCGTCTGCTTGATGCCAGCGTCCACTCACTGGCCTTACACTCTCGCTTCCCGCTCCTAAGCTTTTCTCACTCTTGTGACCTCACTTCTGAGTAAACAATCTTTCCATATCCATGGCGTGTGATGCTCTCTAGCTCTTGCCCGCACTAGTGTGGGGTTCCAGTAACTTCTGCTATCAGAGCACTAGGGGCAATCCCTTCCTACTCGTCGATCCGGGACCCATGACTCAACACACGCAACAGCCCTCTCACCGCCGCAACAGGCCCACGCCCCGACAGCTCATCACCACCGCACCTCTTAGCTTCCACACACCCAACACGTACCCCACACTTGGTACACGGCAGGTCTCTGCTACCCCGAGTTTCTACGCCACACCGCAACTTGCCCTTAGCAGCTTCACCGCAGTCCTGTTGTCCTACAACCCTCTGCTGCCGCGCACGTCTACTGCTACGCAGCACCACAGCTCTTGACAGTCCTACTCTCTTCTGTCTTTCAGCACCTGGCTGCTTTGTAGCTCTTGCTTGCCCCGCGCTGCACCTGTATCAACCTGCAGCACTCTATTACCCTGCACTTCTTACATTACGCAGTATCGCAGCTCCTGACTGTCCCGCCATCCGCTGTTTCCCAGTGTTTGGCTGCCCCGCAGCTCTCGGCTGCCCCCGCAGCTTTCGTGCGCCCCACGTTGTGCCTACCTCAATCTACAGTGGCTGCACAGCCCACTGTCACGGCTTGAGGACAGCTCCGTTCCTCCCACTCAGTAGTGACGTCCTTGGCTGCAACTGCAGCCAGAAAGCCTGACACGTTGGATTCACCACCACTAGACAGACCTCCCGGTGACGAGTTGGACTCTCCTCGTATGGTGGCACACTACCCTGAGCATGCTCGGTGGCAGGCTCAGCAGGGGTTTGACGAGCCCCCGCGCACTAATGACGACAACACGCCACTCTGCTCTTACATGCTGGATAATGTTTACTGGTGGGAGGATCTTGCAGTAGTAGCTGAAGCAGCTGAAGGTGAAATTGATTGCCAGGTCTACACTGTTGACAATCTCCCACCGTCTCTGCCTTGTCCCACAGGTATGCAACCTCCTGGAGGACCCCCCACATCCACTCTTGCATTGGACTCTACCCCTACTTAAGGCCAAACTACAACTGACGCTACCAATCTATTCGCAGCACGTGAGGTGTCCAGCGTGATCCATGTTCTCCCCATCCACACCGATGCCATCAGCGTGGCCGGCGCCATTCTTGACGCAATAGCAGGTGTGGCCTCCACCTTCTCCGCCACAGCACGTGCAAGTAGGACGTTCACACAGACCATTATGGGGAGAGTGAATAAGGCCTCCGCACACGCAACAGAGTCTCTCACCTTGCTCGCTGCTGCTACCGCCAACATTGCCATGCCGGTAATAGTAGTTACTTTTGTTGTTGCCACAGCTACATCCTCTGTAACAAATGCCACTGCGATTACCGTCGGCTCTATTCAAGCATCCACGGCAGTGCCTCTTTTGACCCTGGCAAGTGCACCTCGGGATCTCACGCACCACGCCAGGTGGTGTGGTGTGTGAGATCCCGAGGTGACAACCACCCATGCAGCAACGGCCACCGTCGAGCACAGGAGGCTACCGACATTGACAATAGTTGCAGGTGCTACTGTCACTAGTCTCCTGTGCTCAACGGTGGCCGTTGCCGCATGGGTGGTTGTTCTGTTCTCCTCTGCAAGCACAGTGGTGCCATACCTCCTTGTACTACTTACCCGTCGCTAGCTTGGTGAGCACACTTCTCTCCTCTCAAACCCTGTTTTTTACTACATCTCATGTCCTCATCATGCCGGGTCAATAAGAACCCATAGAGGCCTTGCAAGCTGCCCTTACTGAGGCACAAGCAGCTCGTCGCAAAGTAGAGGAGGACCTGCAACAGGGACAAGAGGCGCAACAGGAACTGGCCACCACTGTGGCAAACTTAGTTATAAAGTGCTTGCCAGCCGTCACCGCTCTTGCTGTTGTTCTACCTGCCAATGAGTTTGCTTCTGCTAAGTCCACTATTCCTCCTAGCAGTGTTCCCAAATCCTCCTCACCTGCCCTCTCAGCAGCTGCCCTTACTCAAGTTCTCCTTCCTGCAAGGCAGAAAGAATTTGAGAGTCTACGACCTCAGTTTACCTCTAAGTTGACTTTCTCCTCTTAGGGAAACGTGCTTCAGTGCATGGGCATAGGGTGAACTTCTACGGGACCACTACTCTCTAGCCAAGCCACCCTTTATTCCTCAGCGTGCTAAGGCGGCCCGCGCTGTTCGTGCTCTCATCAATGGCAGACCTAAGGTTTTTCTTGATGACATTGGCACGTACAATGGTGACCCGACCCGTAGCACTCCTGTTGACCCTGTTGGTGCCTACACTCATTTGTCGTCGCAAGACTGTGATATGGCATGTTGCCCGGAGTGCGCTCATTGTGCACTTCAACACACTCCACATGTGGGTGCATGAAACTGCAGATGAGTACTGGACGCGGAGTCTACGCCTCCTACATGACCGGGGAAAAGCAGCACTACGCCCTCTCTCTGCTTGCCTATCCATTGTTGTTGGCCTCATTTCCGAGCTCTCTGACCTCTAGCTGCATGTCTCTCAAGCTGAGCTTAAGCGTCTTGCTACTGCCCCAGTCCCTGCCAATTCACCTTGAGGGATTGGGCCACTCTATGAGTTCACTACCGCCCAGCTCACCGATTGGTGGAGCAACTTCCAGAACAAGCGCATGCATCGTGCAGCTCTTGCTACGGTCACCAATCCCTTCTCCTTCTCTTCTATAGTTGTCACCTCCGCCCCCTCTTCTCCCTCTACCGTAGCTAATCACACCACCTACGGTGCTTCATGTGGCGGATGTGGTGGTTCTGGCCGTGGCGACAATGGCGACAAGGGCCGTGGGGGTGGCCGTGGTGGCAAAGCCACCTCTGGGAGTACGTCCCTTGCAGAGGACACATGCTAGATCTTTGGAGCCATTAGTTGCTCTGCTCCAAAGTGCCCGGCACTGCATGATGATCCTCCATCTTCCATGCGGGCCCGTTTGGCCCGTATTGGCATCATCTCCTCATCTGCTATAGTGGCGATGTCAGTTGTTTCCTCATCCTCTCCACCGTCCTCTGCCTCCCCCCTTGCTACCACTCTTGTTCCTCTCCAACCATCGGTGCCTTACCCCAGTCCGTAGGGCTTCATCCCGCCTCCTTCTGGACTTCCCTACTATGGTCCTCCCTCTTAACTGGCCCTGCGATGACGGTCACTTCTCTGACACACGCTCATCCGACTGTTCCTCTGACCGTTGCAACAAGGAGCGCACACTTGAGTGTTGCCTTGCGAAACTTCTTCACCTGTGTTCTCAGGGAGGTAAGAGTGTGAGTAGCCAATCCCGTGTGTCTGTTTTTGAGTCCAATGTCACCCTTTGTGGTGCTGCCTCATGATGTATACAGGAGACCTTGCCGGATGACCAGTCATGGATTGAGCATTTGCAGTTTCATACATTCCCCACTTGTCTCGGTTGCATTCCTCCTGACTCCCTACTAGGAAATGTTGATGTCTGCATTGTTCTTCCCTCCACCTGTGCCTCCCGTGGCCTCTGGATCATTGACTTTAGGGCTACTCACCACATGACCTCTTGTTATCCGTCCTTTGTTTCCCTCAACCTGGTCGGTTCTTTTTGTTTTGTGCGCACCGGCCCTGGCCAAATTATCCTAGTTCAAGGTGTTGGGGCCGTCCACTTTGCTGGTCCTGGTGGGACCATGTATCTCCCTGAGGTGTTCGATGTGTATGATCTTGAGGTCATTCTTCTCTCCGTGACCACCCTTGAAGACCAAGGCATGGACTTTCTTCCAGCTGTGGTATTGGCACTATTGCATTTTGCTCCTCTGGTCGCATTGTCCTTTGTGGCATGTGTTATTATCATCTATTCCATGTTCCTCTCACGTTGCGTCCGTCTTTCACTGCCTGTGCTCTTTTTAAAGTCGCACCGTCCTTGTCTCTTACGCATGCGGACCTCTTACACCTTCGCCTTGGTCACATCCACACTACCTTCATTCAGCATCTCCTCTGCAATTGCCCTCCTGTTGGCCTTGACGCTGCCACGTTTGCGCCTCTATGCTCATCTGTCTGCCTTGAATGTGCCATTGGCCAAATGCATCATTCTCCCTTTATAGCAGATGAGTCCACCACCTGTCATCTCCTTGACCTCGTGAATGCTGATGTCGTGGGTCCTTTGCCTCATGACTTTCTTGGTGGCCTCAGTCGCTATGTGCTTTGCCTTACTGATAAATTCTCCCGCAACCGGTGGATCTTTCCCCTTTGTCACAAGAGTGACATCACTATTTTCCTTGAAACCAGGCTTCCGCAAACTGAACGTGCCTATCTTCGTCCCTTGCGTCTTTTGTAGTAACAGGGGTGGTAAGTTCCTTGGTCCCACCTCTCGCTTCCTTGACTCTCGTGGTGTTCCTCTTGAATCCTCTACTCCCTTCACTCCTCAGTAGAACGGTATGTCTGAGCATTGGAACCGCACTCTGGCCGACCGGGTGCACTCCATGCTCTTCGCATTTGGGAAGTCCCCTCTCTTTGCCTTTGAGGCATTTTCTTAGTTGACGTGGATCTGGAATCGCGTCCCTCACGATCCGCTCCCTCATACTGTCACCCACTTCGAGCACTTAACAAGCCTTTGAGCCGATCTTCATCTTGCTCGTGTGTGGGGGTCCCTCGCCTCTGTGTGGCTCCCTGCCGAACACTGGGTGGTAATTTATCCCCCCGTGGTTGCATGTGTGTCTTCCTATACATCTTGCCCTTCTCCATGGCATGGCGCTTCTGGGACCCTTTTCGCTACCAGGTTCTTAAGTTTGGCAATGCTCTCTTTTTCAAGAACTTGTTTGAGCACGAAATCCCTGGCTTTGAGGCCGAGTCCCTCTCTCCGCCTCTTTGCGGTGGAGGAGGCAGTCTTCCCTCCTGGTCCTTGTTGCTCCCCTCCGTACGTGCGTCAGAGCCCTTTGCCTCCTCTGAGCCCTCTACCTTCTCTCCGCCCTTTGCCTCCTCCGATCCCTTTGCGTCATCTACTTCCTCCAAGCCCTCTCCGTACACAGAGCCCGACACCAAGCCCTCTAGGTACGTTGCATCCTTCTTTGCTACTACTGGTCTCTCTCCTCTTCTACCTCAACCTCTAACTGTGCCGGTTGACCGCACAGTGCCTGACTCCCTGTGGGGGCAAGCCATGAAAGTCGAAATTAATGCTTTGTTTGAGCATGGTGTTTATGAGCTGTTCAACCTCTGACGAGGACGCGAAGCGGTTGCCACCAAATGGGAATATCGGCGCAAGTTGAACCCTGACAACATAGTTGAATGGTAGAAAGCACGACTCACAGCAAAGGGCTTCTTTGAAGTCCATGGGGCTAACTTCGATGAGACATTCGCTCCAGTGGGTCGTTACACCATTGCCAAAGCACTGCTTAGTCTTGTGGCCCAGCATGACTGCGAACTTGAACAGATGGACATCGACAATGCCTTCCTCCACAGCAAACTTGATGGGGAAATGTACATCGTGCAACCACCTGGATTTTCAGATGGCACAAATGGAGTGTGGCGTCTGCACAAGGCCCTTTATGGCCTTAAGCAGTCCCCACATTGCTAGAACCAAGAGATTACAGCGACTCTGGAAAAAGGGGGCTTTCAAAGAAGCTCTGTAGATCCTACCCTGTTCCTCCGTGCCACCACCAAGCCCCTTGTTGCAATCCTTGTCTATGTGGAATATCTCCTTGATTGCTTTGCCAGACGTTGCACCCCTCAAAGGTACGAAGTCTCTCTCGCATTCAGCATTCAACATGAAGGACCTTGGTCCAACTCGTGTCTTCCTTGGCATGGAGCTAGAACGTGACCGCTCAAATTGCACCTTACACATCCACCAAGCAGCGGTTTGGACCACTCCTTACCTCTTTCTCCACAAATTCTACACCCATGACCCCTACCGGTCAATCACTACTAAAGTCCTTGGAGCCATCAAAGCTAGGGGAGATGGTTGCTGTGATAGATTTTCTCAGAATCAGTGGCTCCATCATGTATCGTGCTACCACCACTCATGTTGATGCTGCATTTGCCATGAATTTCCTCTCCCAATTCTCCTATTGTCCCCATGAGCGCCATCTTGACGCGGTGTTGCGTGTGGTGCTGTATGCACTCTCCACACCTCGTACCGGATTGTACTTTCGTGCCCAGCCCTCAATGCTTGTGGAAAGTTTCACAGACAGTGATTGGGTGCATGAATCTGATGCACAACGTAGAACGGAATACATTTTTATGGTTGGTGATACATTGGTCTAATGCAAAATTAGAAAACAACGATGCGTTATCTGCAACACTGCTGAGGCTGAGTATGTGGCTTTTAGCACAGGTACATGTGAGGTCATCTTGCTTTGTCGTCTGCTACAGCAGTTGCGTGTCTCCATTTGATACATAACTCTGCGCTGTGACAATCAAAGCACAAAATCCATTGCAAAAAATAGAGGCATGCACCATTCAAGCACCAAGCACATCAACGTGGAGCATCATTTTGTTCGCGATTGCATTGCTGCTGGCATTTTCTGAGTTGTTTGGGTGGACACACGGTCACAGAGAGCTAACTTTCTCACCAAGGCTCTCAGCCAATAAATATTCAAGTTTGCTGTCCATGCTATCGGTCTCATCTGTCCCTATGACCCTGGCTGAGGTGTTTGATGCCTGCCTGCCTCTCAATATTTCTCGCTCTACCATTCGTGTGTGAGCCATGCTTCATTGCATGTGGATTGATTACCTACGAGTCATGGGGGAGTGTTGAAGTCTTGTTGGCTTCTCACATCTCTATGCCCTCTTGTGTCACTCTTCATGGCACACACACATGTACAAGTCGAGTGATCACGGCCTTACCTGGGAAGACGTCACATAAGTGTGCCCTGACTGTTGGTTCTAGCTTCATCAAGCAATTGACGATCTACCCAGGGATGCCCTCTAGCACAGGAATGGCCACCATTTGAATATCTTGCCTTGATGTGGTTGATACTAGGGTTCTTACATTGTGACTTGCCTTTGAGTGTTTGGGGGAGCCGCAAGATTTTCCCCGGTTGCTAATCCTTAGAGGGCCACTGTGCCAGCCTCTGGCTGTGCATTGATGAGAAGCCATCCTCCATTAATTTTGAGTGGGTGAGCTCAACCACTAGGTGGCGGAGCACGTCGACTTGAGTGTCTGCTTGGTGCTGGCGTGCACTCACTGGCCTTATACTAGCTGGAAGCTCGTCTAGAGCGGCTGGTTAAAGCTGCAGGATGGCTGGAGTAGGCATGGCCCCACGCTCATTGCTTTGCATTACTTCCCCTTTTAGCTACTCTGAGACTTGTGAGAGGAGAACTGCGGGCTGAGAAGTTAGTGCCAGAAAGGCAGATAGAAAATGAGAATGAGTAATTAACAACTGAGAATAAATGGAACTGAGAGACCCCTCATAGAACTAAGCCTGGCTCAACTCTGTAGAGCTTGTTACTCAAGCTACCAACCAATCAGGAAATTCACTGTTTTCTGCCAGGCTGAGTTTTCTCAGTGAGCGCTGCCATGCAGCCGAGAGCCCCTAACCCGGGCGTTGTCCGTTTTTCCTGAAAACTGTACCTTACAAAATACCCACGCTGCAAACGGAGTCGTGAGGTCAAAATCATAAAATAAAATAGCAACGAGTTATGAGAACCTAAACTCAAGTAGCGCCTACGCCAGAATCACCCCAGCCACAACCATGTCCGAAAAATCTGAAACTCGGACCCTAGACCAGACGTGATGCTGCGAGTGTAACAGCATAGTCAGATGTGGCACAGGACGCGCACGGGCAGCATCTGCAAAGGCAGCGACTACCAGTAGCGTGACTACTCTAGAGGTCTGCCGATGGAGCTAGGCATGTCACTCGCCTGAGGGAGAGGCTCCAGCAAGATGCGTGCAGACCTCAGTGTGTGTCGGCTCCACCGGATGAGGCTCTAGCAACATCTCGTCTTGCCATCAGTCATCTGTACACCGATGTATACAAGCCAAGAGGAGACAATAGGACACAATGAGAACTGCGCAAAAAACCAGCATTCTCCTATGGCTCGCAGGCACAACGCACATGGGCGAGCAGTGGTACACCCACCAGACAGGCTCTCTCCCAGGATAGGCAGGAAGATATGCAGGCAGGGGCTCACGGACGCACACCGACCACACTCATAGTCTTGTTGAACAAGTCACGCTTTAGTTCCTTGGTCAAGAAGTAAGCCAACTGCCGTGTTGTCTCAACCGACATGATGCTCACGATGCCTTCATGCAACAAAATAAATGTACATGGTGATACTCAAAATTTATGTGATTTGTGCATGTGTGATGCACGCCGTCATTGTCGGCGATGGCCATGGCACTCTCATTGTCCCAGTGCAACGTGATGGACTCGACAGACTGACACAACTAGGACAACATGCGTTACAATCACACGCTCTCACACACGCCACAGCCAAGGGCCACATACTTTACCTCATTAGTGTTGCGTGCAATGCAGCCTTGCTTGCCACTATGCTCGGATACAACTGTGCCGCCCACAAGAACGATCCGGCTAGTGTGGCTCTTACTATCCAGACTGTCGACCGAGTCATTGTCCATTCAGCCCACTGCAACCACAGACGGTCGTCGAGAAGATATGAGGCCTCGCTGTGGAGTCAAAACGACATAGCGCGGTACTCAGATTGCGGCCTTGAAGTGGACTTTACGTGGCTCCTAGGAAAGTTGAGCCAAAAGGTTGACGACAAACACAATGTCTGGGCCTGTTGTCGTCAACAGGAACATCAATGACCCTATGACGTGCAAATACGTGGTCACGTCAACTGGCTTCCCCACCACAGTTGGAACAGGGCTCTTTAGTTTTTCTTGGCCGTCGAGTGACATGGGTGAGGATGCGCTCGGCACGAGGGACAGGTCCTTGACGAAGCGAGCGGACGAGGTCTGGATGTAGGCGGCCTGGTGGACGTGTAAGACACCTTGGGAGCCATCATGCTCGAGCTCCATGCCTAGGAAAACTCGGATAGACCTGAGGTCCTTCATCTGGTACGCGGTGTGCAGCAAGTCCTTGACGCGTTGAATGGTTGTTGCGTTCAACAACGAGATGAGGAGGTCGTTGACGTAAACCAAGACAGCGGCGAAGGTCTGACCTCATGGACTGATGAACATTGTGGGGTCTGCAGTGCTGCAAAGGAGGCCAATGCTGAGAAGCGTGCGACTGATCTCCTAATTCAAAGAGCAAGACGACTGCTTCAGGCCATAGAGGGCCTTCCGCAGCCGCCACACCTTGCTAGTACCATCGTCAAACCCTCGGGGCAGCACCATATAGAGCTCTACATGGGGGAATTTCCCCTTCCAACGAGCCATGGAAAAAGACGTTGCTCACGTCCATCTGATGTGACTCCCATCCTTCCTGGGCAATCAGGCCGAAGAGCACCTGACTAGTGGAGAAATAGCCAACTGGGATTAAGATTTGGTCCTACTCGACCCAAGGAGTCTAAGAAAATCCTTTGGCTGTGAGGCGGGCCTTGTACTTGTCCAAGGACCCGTCAGGCTTCTACTTGCGCCAGAAAACCCACTTGGCACCGATGGCATTCCATCGGGGACGGAGTTCTACGAGGTCATAGGGGAAGCAGACGGGGCTGTTGGTCCTGAGGGACCAAGGGATGCAGAACAGGTAAACAACCCAAAGAGGCCAGTAGACACAGGTGGGGCTGCTGACTAGGAGGGACCAGGGGGTGCAAACAATGTGTTGCCCAGAAGCAGAAGGGCAGAGGATGGACTCACCACTCTCCCACGCAATGGGAGGGACATCAACAAGCCAGAGCAAATGAGGTCCCGATAGCATAACTCCACGAAGAAGAGAGTACCACGGGACTCAATGATGCAGTGTCGGGAGGGATCTGAGACAGGCCACGCTCTAGACTGGCAGGAAACACCAAGGAAGGTACAAGGACGCCCGCGCGGGGCGAGTGTCCAGGGATTGTTGCCCTGCTCCGGGACGGGTGTCCAGATAATGGTCAATGTTGCTAAGCTTTATGCATAAGTGACACAGGACGTCGTCAGTCTTATGGGTGCACTTACCCACACGATGTTCTCTATCATAGACGCTGCTGCAACAGCCACAACCACTGTTGCCGAGCTGCTAGAGCTTCGTGTGCTCCCACCGCTACCTCCGCAGTGCGTGCTACCAAGGTGTACAATAAGGTTGCCCTTACCATTGGCCTCGTTGCTATAGCCGCCACTGACATAGGGACTTAGATCGCCGTAGCAGCATCGGCCATTGCATTAGCAATGGCTTCAACTGCATGTACTATAGCTGTTGTCGCGGAGTCCATCCGCACTTTTACGTCAGCCGCCGTCATCTCCGCAGAATGTGCACCATCTGCTGGCTCCAGCTTTGTCCCAACGGCACTTTCCATTGCAGCCGTCTTCACCACGCTTGGCGCCGCATTCACCACTGGTGCCCTCACCCTAGTGGTCCCCGTCGTGTCTACCATCTCCATCCTCTTTAAGGCCTCCGCCGCTACAGTCCCTCCTCTTCTTTCATTTCTCATTGCCCGTCTCCCGCGGGCACTGGCTCACCTACCCTCCTTGCCTCCTGTGCCTGCCTGCATTCTCTCCTTGCTCTCTCTGCGGTAACTTGTCATTTTTTACTCGAGGTGGGCTGTCTTGCAGCACTCACATACCTGCCTAAGGCATACCCATTTTTCTCACACCCACTGGGGCTTGGGTAAGTCTGCCGAAACCTTTCCAGAAGAGTCCCCCCGTCATCACCATGCCTAGTGACGACAAGTCACTCATTGCAACACTTCAGCCCCAGCTGGCCCTCGTACGCGAAGCCTAGCAGGAAGCTGAAGACCGTCTCAAACTGGCGGAAGACAATTGTGCCACCTTTGCTGATAAGGTCTCTGCTATTGTATTGCATCGCCTCCCCGCTGCGTCCGCTGTCCCGCCTGCTGGTGTCAATGTTAATCCAGCAGCTAGCACGACCTTTCCCTCCAACACTTATGCCACTGCATAGACTGGCCTCTTACCTGCCGGAGCACCATCGGCCACGCCCCACCAGCATTATTTCTTTCCTCGGCCACCTTCTCTCACCTCAATACTTGCCTTTTCTTCCTGGGAGGTGCGCTTCAGTGCCTGGGCTCAAGGAGAGTAGCAGTGGTACTATTACTCCCCTACTCTTTCTCCGTTCACTCCCCTTGCTGCCGAGTCCGCCCGTGGTGTTTGCACTCTTATCCCGCTACGCCTGAGTCCCTGATTGATGATGTCGGCACATTCAATGCTGACCCTGCTCTACAGCGCCTGGCCGACCCTGTCAATGCTTATGCCATGCTACGCCACTGCACCACTATCACCGGTCAGGCCGCTCAGAGTGCACTCACTGTTCAGTTCAACATGCTTCTCATGCGTACTGAAGAGACCGCCTATGCCTACTGGGCTTGCAGTCTCAAGCTCCTCTGCGAGCTAGGTGATGCAGCACCTGGTCAGCTCTCGGCCGTACTAACCATGGTCAATGGCCTCATTCCGGAGCTGTCTGACCTCCTCCGTGACATCAAGGGGGATGAACTGCAGCTTCTTGCCTTGTATCCTCTCCCACCAAGGTCTCCACCTGGGGTTGGCGGCCTCTGGGACTTCACCTCTTAACGCCTTGCTGCATGGTGGACCAGTCTTCAGAACAAGCACTTTCACCGCTCCGCTGTCACGGGTGTTGTTGCTCTTACTACGTCTTCCATACCCTCCACTTCGTCTGCCTCCTCCTCTTCAACTGCCTCAACTTCCTCATCCTCTACTGCATTTGCTCTTGCCTCCCAGGGTCGTGGGAAAGGCAAGGGTAAGGGCAAAGGCAAGGACAAGGACAAGGGTGCCGCCACCTCCTCTCGTGTTCTCGGGACCATCGTGTGCTTGAACTGTAGCTCTACGGAGCACTCTACTCGCACGTGCCCGGCCCCCCGGGATAATCTCCATGTGGCCCGGGCTATACGAGCTCACTGGGCTCGCACTTCTGGCTCCACCCCAGCGGCCTCTTCCTCCGCCTCTTGCTCTGCTGCCCCAGCCGCTACCCAGACTCACTCCACCTCTGGCGTGCCCTTTCCTCCGTCGCCTGGAGCTGTTCCTTGGGGCTCGCCACCTCCTTATGACATCCCCGTGTATGCCGGAACCCCGCCCCGCAGTGGTTACCCTCTTCCTTTGACGCATCGACTCCAACTCTGGCAACAACTGTCGATGGTGACCATGGCGATCGAGAGCGCCAGTTTGAGCAATCCCTCCTTCAGCTCCTTCGCCTTCACAATTAGGGAGGTGATAGTGTTGCACCGCTGGCCAGAGGTCTTGCTTGTCAGACTGACCGTGTCTTTCGTGGAGACCCCCCGGCCACCTCCTTATGGCGTCCCCGTGTATGCCAAAACCCGGTCCTCTTCCTACACTACCCCGTCGTGGTTTCCCTTTTCCTCTGGCGCATCGACTCAAGCTCTTCCAGCGTGTATCGATGGTGACCGTGGCGATCGGGAGTTCCAGCTTGAGCAATCCCTCCTTCAGCTCCTTCGCCTTCACGATCAGGGAGGTGAGAGTGTTGCACCACTGGCCAGAGGTCTTACTTGTCAGACTGACAGTGTCCTTCTGGGTGCTGTGTGTGCGACTATACAGTGGATTGAGCAGTGCCAGTCTGTTTTCCTTCCTCGCTATCTCTCTCTTCTCCCATTGCCTACCTCTTTTGCGCCTGTTAGCTCTATAAAGACTGTTGCAACCTCCGGCGTCCTACCATCCATGTGTGTCTCTCGTGACTTCTAGGTCCTTGACTCCGGGGCTACCCACCACATGACATCTGTCCATTAATCGTTTGTCTTGTTGGGGCCCATCGGGTCTGTCCGCTTCGTTCGCACTGATTCCTGCCAGTTGCTGCCTGTTCAGGGTGTCGGTGTCGTGCGCTTTATCAGTCCCAGTGGTGTCGTGTATCTGCCCGACGCCCTGTACATGCCTTTTCTAGAACTCAGCATGTTGTCCATGCCGTCTCTGGACGACCAAGGTATGGAATTCACTGCTAGTCGTGGTATTGGTACCGTTTGTCTTCGTCCCTCTGGTCGTGCCGTCCTCCGTAGCGTAAAATGGGGCAAACTCTACCGTGTTTCTTTGCACTTCCCCGCCGCTTCCACGACAAGCACCGCTCTTGCTCATATTGCTCCTTCTCTCTCCCCTGGCCTTGTATCTCTCTTGGTCATATTCACATGGATGCCATCGGCAGCATACATCGTCTTCATCCTGCTGTTGGGCTCACTCCCTTTACCTTCCCTCTCCCATGCGTTCTTGATTGCCTTGACTATGCACAAGGGAAAATGTATTGTTCCCCCTTTGCACCCTCTGAGTCCACGTCTGTTCACCCCCTTGACCGTGTCCATGCGGATGTGAACGAGCCGTTGCCTCATGACCTCCTTGGCGACGTTGGTCGCTACGTCTTGTATCTCACCGATGATTTTTCCCATTTTTGTTGGGTGTTCACCCATCATCAGAAGAGCGACGTTTGCTCTGTCATTGAGTCCTGGCTCGTCCAGGCCGAACACGCCTGTCAACGATCACTTCGCGTCTTTCGCAGTGACCGTGGCGGTGGGCTCCTTGGCCTGACCGCTCCCCTCCTTGAATTGCGTGGGGTGTGTCTCGAGACCTCAGCTCCTTACACATCCCAGCAGAACGGTGTCTGCAAGCGTTGGAATCGGACGCTCGCATATGGTGCTCGCACCCTCTTGTCCGAGTTGAGTCCACCCCCGCTCTTTGCCTTTGAGGCAATGAGCTATATGACCTGGGTCTGGAACCGTGTTCCCCACGGTCCCCTCCCCAGAACTGTCACACCCTTTGAGCATGGGCATGGTCAGCATGCCGACCTTCGTCTTGCCCGCAACTGGGGTAGTATTGCCTCCGTTTGGTTTCTTGAGGATCTGCGGGATGGCAAAATCTCCCCTTGCGGTTGCTTGTGCCCCTTTCTTGGCATGTCTACCCAGCCCAAAGCCTGGCGCTTCAGGGACCCTTTCCAGTAACGTGTGATTGAGTTGCAGGACGCTCTGTTCTTTGAGTCCATTGTCCTTTGTGACCTCAGTTGGCTGTCCGCAGCCTTCTCCCTCCTGCCTCTCTCTTGGCTAGGGGGTGATGCCGGTCTTGGTATTCCTGTTCCTGCACCGCATCTCTCACCCTCGGGGTAACCCTCCTCATCCGGACACACTTCAGTTTACCTTCCTCTCCCAGCAGCTCCTGCAAAAGCCGTCCTCTCCTGTCACGGATGCCATCTATTCCTTTCCTGCTACTCTGTCTAGTCTAGTCACACCATCTGTGACCTCCTCACATGTTCCTTCTTCTCGTCGAGGAACTCCACCGGTGACCACCTCACCTGTCACTTCCCAATTCCATGTTGCCGACGCGCCCCCTACAGTCACCACGGGTCCTGCCTCGGTCTCTCCTTTCGTCCGGGGCGGCCGCCTCCACGTGCTCCCTTCTCGCTCTAGCACCTCCATGGTCCGTGCACGCCCTCCTCTATCTTTGCCTACATCCTCTCTTGCTCTTCCTACCACCATGGACGCACTAGGCCTGGTCACTGGAGTCATCCACCCATGTTTTGCTCTTGGTTATGCGCTCCTTACCTCAGAGCATGCACATGCCTTGGAAGTTGCTGCCTTGAGTAGCGTGGCAGAGTGTCACGCCACGTAAGCCACCTCAGCCTTGCCTCCTGAACCCACCACACTGCGTCAAGCACGTACAGCCCCTGACTCTCAGTAGTGGGAGGCTACGATGTGTGCTGAGCTTAACGCTCTTGATGAGCATAATGTCTACGATCTGCTCGACCTGCCGCCTGGACGCAAGGCCATTTATGCTCATTGGGTTTTCCGACAATAGTACCAATCCAACAGTGCACTTGAGAAGTACAAGGCGTGGCTGACGGCAAAAAGGTTCTCAGAGGTCTTTGGCGTTGACTTCGATGAAGCTTTCGCGCTGGTCCGACGCTACACCACAGCCAGGGCGCTGTTGAGTCTTGTTGCCCATCACGATTGGGAACTCGAACAGATGGATGTCAACAACGCTTTCCTTCAGGGCCAGCCGGACGAGGAGATATACATGATTCAGCCTCCTGGCTTCGTAGACGGCACTGACCGAGTCTGGCCGCTGCGAAAGGCCCTCTGCAACCTAAAGCAGTCGCCACGGTGTTGGAACCAAGAGATCACGGCATCTCTTGAAAAAAGAGGGTATCGACACAGCACGGTGGACCTGTCTCTCCTCGTCACCCCACCTTTGATTCCTTTTCTGGTTGTCCTCGTCTACGTAGATGATCTGCTGATAACTTCTCCCGGTTAAAAAGCTGTGAAGGGGGTGAAAACACTCTTGCAGGCCATGTACAAAATGAAAGACCTAGGACATGCGCGCGTCTTCCTAGGCATGGAGCTTGAGCGTGATCGCGCTCGTCGTACGCTCCATGTCCATCAGGGAGCATATGTCCGCAACCTGGGGGAGCGCTTCTCCTCCTTGCTTGAGTCCACACCTACTGTGTCGACACCCATGACCTTAGCAGGGCAGCGATTACTGAAAACACTGGATGTATTTGAGTTGGGGGAGACAGTTGATGTGACTGACTACCTTCAAGTCATTGGGCCGCTCATGTACCTTGCAATGACAAAGAGGGCAGATGTCGCCTTCTCATTGAACTTCTTGGCCCGGTTCTCCCAGTGCCCCAGAGCACGACACATGGAGGTAGCTCTGTGCGCCGTCAAGTATGCCCTCTCCACAGCACGGATTGGTCTGTGTTATAGAGCTCAGCCGTCGGTTGTCGTTGATGGCTACATAGACATCGACTGGGCTTGTGACACAGACAAATGGAAAGTCTATGCAGCAGGTTGGGGCAGCAGCATTGTTGATGCAGCGTGCGGGCTTCCACGCTCGTTGCTTAAATCAGCTGCCCCCTCAGCCTGCTGCTCTAGAGTCTAAGTCTGCAAGCTCTGGGTTTGTTACTCAGAAACACGCGCGCCAGAGTTAGCGCCAGAAAGCAGCTGAAAACTGATAGTAACTGATTAGGAATGAAGAATGAACAGCAATGGGGGACCCCTCCAAGTTCTAGCCCCCCCCCCCAGCTCTGTGGAGCTTGTTACTCAGTTCATCAGCCAATCAGAAAATAGCTAATTTCAGGCTCGCAAGTTTTCTTGGTGAGGCCTGCCAGACGGCCGACAGCCCAAAACCCGGGCGTCGTCCGTTTTGCCTGAAAACTGAACCATACCATAATACCAACGCTGCGAACGCAGCCGTGCGGTCACAATCAGCTAGAAAAATAGTAGCGAGGAGTTATGGCAGCCTGAACCCAGGTAGTGCCCACGACGGTTTATGCTGCTGAACAGGGCCATGCAACATGCAACAGGGACCCTAGGCAGCGCATGACGACGCAGGCACGACAGGACNAGGCTCCAGCGAACTGCGAGACGACCTCAGCGTGCGTCGGCTCCACCGGATGACACTCCATCAGCGTCGAGTCTCGCCGTCAGTCATCTGCACGCCGATGTACACAAGCCGGGAGGACACAACAGAGCACAATGAGCGCAAAAAACCAACACTCCCCCATGACTCACAGGCGTAGTGTACATGGGCGGGCAGAGAAACGGTCAACATCAAGACTCCCCCAAGGTACGTAGAGACGCGGGCAGAGACAAAGAGGGCAACTCACGGACGCACGCCGACTGAACTCACAGCCTTCTTGAACGAGTCCCGCTTCAGTGCCTTGGTCAAGAAGTCAGCCAGCTGTCGTGAAGTCTCAACCCATACGATGCTGATGCTGCCGTCATGCATCAACGAACGCACATAGTGATACTCAACATTGATGTGCTTTGTGCGTGTGTGATGCACACCGTCATTGTCGGCGATGGCCATGGCACTCTCATTGTCACAATACAAGGTGATGGATGCGACAAACTAACGCAACTCGGACAGCAGACAACGCAGCCACACACTCTCACACGCGCCTGAGCTAAGGGCCATGTACTCAGCCTCAACAGTGCTGCGTGCAATGCACCCCTGCTTGCCACTGTGCCAAGACACAGCTGTACCCCCGACCAGGAAAATCCAGCCAGCGCGACTCTTACCGTCTGGACTGCCGGCCCAGTCACTGTCGGTATAGCCCACTGCGACGACGGACGGCTGACGACGGAACATGAGACCTCGCCGAGGGGTCGAGACGACACAGCGCAGTACTCAGATCGCGACCTCAAAGTGGAGGTGATGTGGCTCCTGAGAGAACTAGGCTAGGAGGTTGACGGCAAACGCGATGTCTGGACGCGTCGTCGTCGCCAGGAACATCAGTGACCCGATGACCTACAGATACGTGGTCACATCAACTGGCTCCCCCACAACAGCTGGGTCGTGACTTTTCAGCTTCACCTGGCCATCGGGTGACATGGGTGAGGATGCGCTAGGCACGAGGGGCAAGTCCTTGGCCAAGCGAGTGGACAGGGTCTGCACATAGGCAGCCTGGTGGACGTGCAGGATGCCTTGGGAGCGATCATGCTTGAGCTCCATGCCCAGGAAGACTCGGGCAGACCCGAGATCCTTCATCTGGTAGGCAACGTGCAGCAGGTCCTTGACGCGCTGGATGGCTGCCGCGTCTGGTGATGCAATGAGGAGATCGTCGACGTAGACCAGAACCGCGGCGAAGGTCTGACCTCGCGGGCTAAGGAAAAGTGCGGGGTGAGCGGTGCTGCGCTGGAGGCCGCCACGGAGAAGCGTACTGCTGATCTCCTGGTTCCAGCACCGAGGCGACTGCTTCAGGCCATAGAGGGCCTTCCGTTGCCGCCAAACTCTCCCTGTGCCGTCGTCGAAGCCCGGGGGCTGCGTCATGTAGAGCTCCTCAACCTCCAGTGAGCCATGGAGGAATGCGTTGCTCACATCCATCTGATGCAGCTCCAACCCGTGCTGGGCAACCAGGCTGAAGAGCGCCCGGCTAGTGGCGAACCGGCCAACTGGGGCGAAGATCTGGTCGTAATCGACGCCAGGGACCTGAGCGAACCCCTTTGCTGTGAGACGGGCCTTGTACTTGTCCAAGGATCCGTCAGGCTTCCACTTACGCCGAAAGACCCACTTGGCACCAATGGCCTTCCGACCTGGAGGGAGGTCGACAAGGTCATACACGTGGTGTTGTCGGATAGCAGCGAGCTCCTCGGCACAGGCAGCATCCTAGTGTGCGGCCTCAGCGGAGGCTCGAGCCTCGCGTAAGGTGGAAGGGTCCTCCGGGCGCGCTGTGGACCGGACTGAGAGGACATGTGCATCACGACCCCCAGGTGGGATGCGTGCGAGTGCAGCCACAACAGCATGCCGATGCTCGTGATAAAGCATGGCGTACCCCAATGCAGAGCCCGGGTGAAGATCTACGATGATGGCAGAAGTGGTCAGGCCGAGAGCCTTTGTGCCAGGGTTCCCACTCACGACCGTGGGAGTGGAGGAGACACATGGAGCCACAGGGGGTCGAGGTGCCACGGGACGGGGAGCGACGATCTGCGCGCTCACTGTCGACCGAGGTCGGAGGCTGCCGCCTGGGCCACGTCTGTAGCGCGGTCGGGTAGAAGATGGTGCTGGGTCCGACGGGCCGACGCAGGCGGACGGGGCTACTCGTCCGGAGAAGCCAGCAGATGCAACAGGCGCTGCTGGGCCAGAGGGGCCAGCGGACACAGCTGGGGCTGCTTGCCCGGAGGGGCAAGCGGATGCGACTGGGGCTGTCGGCCCGGAGGGGCCAGCGGACGCGACTGGGGCTGCCGGCCCAGAGGGGCCAGCGGACGCGACTGGGGCTGTCTGCCCGGAGGGGCCAGCGGACGCGACTGGGGCTGCCGGCCCGGAGGGGCCATTAGACGCGACTGGGGCAGCTGGCTCGAAGAGGCCAGCGGACACGACTGGGGCTACCGGCCCGGAGGGGCCAGCGGACGCGACTGGGGCTGCCGGCCTGGAGGGGTCAGTGGACGCGACTGGGGCTGCCAGCCCGGAGGGGCCAGCGGACGCGAGTGGGACCCCCGGCCCGGAGGGACGGAGTGATGTGTCAACCGGAAGCGTCAGGACGGAGGACGGACTCACCACTCCTCCATGTGACGGGAGGGACACGGACAAGCCCGAGCGGATGAGGTCGCGGGGAAAGAAGTCCTCAAAGTTGAGGGCATCGCGGGACTCGACGATGCAGTGTCGGGACGGGTCCCAGAAGCGCCAGGCCTTGGACTAACGAGACACGCCGAGAAAGGTGCAGGGGCGTCCGCGGGGGGCGAGCTTGCCGTCCTGCTGTGGGGTGGGCAGCCACACAACGGCTACGCAGCCCCAGACGCGAGTCGGGCGGAGGTCAGCACGCCGACCGCACCAGTGCTGATAGGGCGTGGACTGGCGGGGAAGGGGACCGTGGGGAACCCGGTTTCAGACCCAGGTCATGTAGGCCATGGCTTCAAAATAGAAGCCATCCGAGAGACCGGACTCGACCCGCATGGTGCGGACGTCGTCGGCCATGGTACGGTTCCACCGCTCAGAGACGCCGTTCTGGGCGGGTGTATAGGGCGTAGACGTCTCATGGCAGATACCGCGGGAGGCAAGAAACGTTGTGGCCTCACCCAGGTACTCGCCACCGCGATCGGAGCGAAAGCGGCGAAGGGGGCGGCCACACTCGCGCTCCGCGACGACAAGCCAGTCCTGAATGGTTCGGGCGACATCGCTCTTCTACGTGAGGCAGAAGACCCCACGGTAGCGAGAGTAGTCGTCCGTAAGAGTGAGGACATAGCGGCCATGCTCACCTACGGACTCGGTGGGGAGAGGGCCCATGACGTTCGAGTGGACAAGGTCAAGGGGGGCGGACGCACGAGAGGAAGATAGGGGGTACGTGGACCAGTGCATCTTCCCCTGAGCGCAGTCAATGCACTCAGTGGGGCACGGGAGAGGGAAAGTCTCCGGATCAAGGCCCTTGGCCGGCTGGGTGCGGAACATGCTCTCTATTGCGGCAGAGTGAACGTGGCAAAGGCGGCGGTGCAAGAGGCGGGTGTGCTGAGGAGAAAGCGTGCTGGTAACGAACACATGACCGGTCG
>SZWC01004194.1:98191-110820 GCA_023375785.1 Penium margaritaceum
AGCTGATGAAGCTGATGGAGCTGATGGAGTTGATGGAGCCGGCGTGTGCACCTGGAGAGAGCGTACCAGAGTTGAGCGAAGCGTGCCTTACAACTGGTCAGTGTGGGCCCATAACCCTTTGTCAACCGGCCTGAGGCAAACGGACTAGAAAACAGGGCCGACACAATAGCACCTGCCGTCCGCTCCTAGCATTTCAGCTAGGAGAAGATATCACCCTCAGGATCACGGTTCCACACTGAGCAGTTCCTAGGCAATCACTTGCTAGCAACTGTGTCCACTTAACACTTGGTCACTTTCGCGCGAGGTGCTAGTCAAAGACTAACTCCTGGGGCTTAGACCAACCAGTGTCTTCTTTATACTGTTCCTTAGTTGGACAACTCTGTGAGGAGCATCTAAGGCCAGATTGTGTAATTAGAATGAGGAATGAGCCTGGTACATATAGTCCTAGGCCTGGCTTCTAAGGTGTGTGGGCAGTGACACTTTTGGGGTGGTCACTCCAAACCACCTCACCAGTCCGCCAATTGGCGCATCCACTGACCGCCAAGTGGCGCACTCTCCTCATGCATGGAGAAATGTCTAAGAAACTTCCCCTGTGCTAGAAGGTCAAAAAACCTCCTGCGCACATCAAGGCTCGATCGCAGGACCTGTTGTCCCTAAGTCCAACATGCTATCCGTTGCGCTACACTTCTGGTGTCTCGCTTGGACTTGCACCACGAACAAGGTTTGGGGGACTTACTCCAAGGGAGCAGTGCATGCCCAACCTGTCCGTCAACCCATAGCAGTGGCCATGGGGCATAGAAGAACAACAGCTGCGACGGGGGAGGCAACGGCCATGGAGGCAATGGCAGGGGCGGCGACGGCAAGGGATGCAAGGGCATCCGCGCGATGGAGCTGGGACTCCTGGCGAGCTTCCTCAATGCGGAGGAAGAGCTCATATGCCCAGGGCATGAGAGTGCCCTGGGCCTCCATGGTCGAGAGTATGTCCTGAGGGTAGTGGACGAAGACGTCCGCGTATGCGCTGGTGGCGCCGCGCTTGATGGTGAGGAGCGCGGACAGAGGGGGCGGAGCAGATTTGCCGAGTCGACGGAGGATGTCCTCCGCCCGCTGCCAGTAGGCAGTGACCATCTCGGTCTCCCCCATGTGCAGGGAGTTGAACTCCCAGAGCAGACGGCTGATCTCAGTGTCGCTGGACAGGTGATGGGGTCTGGTGAGGACGTGCCATGCAGCTGCAGGGTCAGGGATATCACCAGCGGTGAAGTCGCCGGGGAAGGGCTCCAGGGCAAGGCGGGAAGCTGGGGGGGCGACTGGTACGAGGGCGCGGACGGCGTGACCAGCGTCATATAGCTGATCGGCCTGGGTGGAGTCGTAAGGGAGGGTATAGTAGGCCCACAGACCCTCACCCTGCGCCCAGATCCGGAAGCTGAGCTCCCAGCTCCGGAACTGCTCGCCGGCCTAAAGCGGCGGCGGCGGTGTCTCAAAGTCCTTCTGCCTACGGCCGGCACCCAGAGTGGGGTCAAGGACAGAGGTCATTGTCTGCCGTTGGCACTGAGTCTGCTGCTGAGCTAGATAGTACCTGGCGGCGGACACAGCAGGGCTAGCGTGCCCTGGAGGGGTGAACGATGGCAGCGCATTGGTGGCGGTGTGGGAGGCGACTGGCTGTAGCGCTGCAAGTTGCTGTGTGAAGGCGACGAGTTGTTGCTAAAGAGCAGCAAGTGGGTCAGGGTTGCCGCCAACGTTACCAGTGGGCTGCTGCTACTGCTGCCGTTGGGACGGCGGCTGCTACTACTGCAGCAGCGATGGCTGCTGCTGTATGGGTGGTGGCTGCTGCTGCTACAGCAGCGACGGGTGCTGCTGTATAGGCGGCGGCTGCTACTGCTGCAACGGCGGTGGCTGCTGCTGCTGCGACGGCGGTAGCTGCAGTTGCCGTGGTGGCAGCGGCTGCTCCTGCTGCTGCGACGGCGGCAGCTGCTGCTCCTACGGCGGTGGCTGCTGCTGTTGCTGCAGCGGCGGTGGGTGCTGCTGTTGCTACTGCTGCTGCAGCAGTCGTTGCAAGAAAGGAGGGGTAGGGGTCCCCCCACCGTAGGAGGACCCCTCCTCGCCGGGACTACCAGCCATGTCTTAGTGTCCCTTTTGTTTTTTTTGTCTTTGTGTTGCTGATGTCAGCAGGAGATGGGAGCAGTGGGGAGTCTACCCATTGCTTTGGCCTTCCCCCTTTCCCCTTTTCCCCCTCTTCCTCCCCTTTTCTTGTTGATGATGTCAATAGTGACATCAGTAGAGGGGTGCTGACGTCAGCAGCGGCGAATATTGGGGCCGTCGCAGCTGTTGTTGGTGCTGATGCTGCTACAGCCGCTCCTGCTGCTGCTGTTGCTTCTGCTGAGGCTGCTGCTGCTGCTGCTATTGCTGTCGCGGCTGCTGTTGCTGTTGCTGCTGTTGCTGTTTGCTGCTACTGCTGCTGCTGCTGCGGTTGCTGCAGCAGAAGCTGCTGTTGCTGTTGCTGCTGCAGTTGCAGCTGCAGCTTCTGTTGCTACGAGTTGCAGCAGCTGCTGTGGCTACTGCAGCTCGCTACTGCTGCTAAGCGTTGCTGCACCTGCTGCGTGCTATAGCAGCTGCTCGCTGCAGCTGCGGGCTGCTGCAGCGAGCTGCAAGGTGGGGGATTTTTTGTGTTCCTTTATTTTTGTTTTGTTTTTCTTTGTCACAGCGGGCAGCAGCCCGCTGTCTCCTGCGAGCAGCAGGCTGCTGCTCGCCTGGTAGTAGCGAGCTGCTGCTCGCTGGCAGCAGCGTGCTGCTGCTCGTTGCTTGCTTGCTGCGAGCAGCGAGCAGCAGCAGCCACGGCTGGCAGCTGCCAGCTGCTGCTCGCTGCTGCTGCTGCTGCAGCTGGCCGCTGCTGCAGCTCGCTGTAGCATCTGCTGCAACCCGTTGCTGCTGCTGCACGCTGCTGTAGCTTATACGTGCTACGTCTCCTGCCTGCTGCCACTACGGGCTGCTGCTGTGGGCTACTGCTACAGTAGGCTGCTACTGCAACTGGGTGCTGTTGCGCGCTGCTACTGTTGCTACTGCGCGCTGCTGCTGCTGTTGCTACTGCAAGCTGCTGCTGCTACGGGCAGCTGCGAACCGCTGCTTCTGCCTGCTGCTGCTGGTGGTGCCAGTCACTACACCTGGGTGATGTTGCCGCTTGCGTTGTCGCCCACAGACGTCAGACGCCGCCTGTCGCTCACCTCCTCGCGTTAGCGTGGGGGTCAGTGCTGCCGAAAAAAATTTGGCAGTATTTCCCCTCGCCCAATGGCCGTGGGCAAGAATCTGACGCCGCCACCAGGAGGGTCAATGCTGTCGGAAAAAATCCGGCAACATTTCCCCTGCACTGGCGTGTATGGGGGTCCGCCGGCGTTGTCTGGCACCTGTTCGCCACTCTTCTGCTACTGCTGCTACGCTCTGGCTCTGATACCAGAATGGAAAGTCTTGAGAGACAGCTCCTAGCACTGCTGTCGCTAGCGTGGCAGTACAAGCCAGCTAGCTAACTCACTAGCACACACAGGTGGAGGTGAGAACAGCAAGGGGTCGGCTAGGGACAAACACAAGTGTCAGAAGCTATAAATGTTGGAATATGCAGAGAGAGAGATGACAACTGAGGTCTGGCCAACCCAAATAGTGCCACGGACCTAGTGGATGCACACAGATACACACACACACGGCGCACAACGGCGCTATTTTTCTAGCAAGACAAAACAGTGGCAAAAACACAGTTTTGGTCACGGTTNGGGGGTCCGCCGGCGTTGTCTGGCACCTGTTCGCCACTCTTCTGCTACTGCTGCTACGCTCTGGCTCTGATACCAGAATGGAAAGTCTTGAGAGACAGCTCCTAGCACTGCTGTCGCTAGCGTGGCAGTACAAGCCAGCTAGCTAACTCACTAGCACACACAGGTGGAGGTGAGAACAGCAAGGGGTCGGCTAGGGACACAAACACAAGTGTCAGAAGCTGTAAATGTTGGAATATGCAGAGAGAGATGACAACTGAGGTCCGGCCAACCTAAATAGTGCCACGGACCTAGTGGATGCACACACACACACACACGGTGCACAACGGCGCTATTTTTCTAGCAGGACAAAATAGTGGCAAAAACACAGTTTTGGTCACAGTTCCCTGCAGACACGTCAGAACGACGAGCCGTTTGAACCAGAAAGGCCACGTCGACGAGATCTACATCTTGATAGGCTGCACGCCTACGTGCTGTGACACAACACGAGTCTACAAAATACGAAAGTCTTCTGAGCGCCCGTCGCCACCGGCTTCTAGCCTTCTGCCACCGTCGCCAGTCTCAGGGATCTGCACGTGAATGGACATGAGCCGAGGGGTCACCGTAAGCTATGTACGACACACACAACAACACTCCCCCATGACCGGAGGGCGTAACACGTCCATGCACATGCAGACACTGACGTCGTATAGAGCAGGAAACGCACAGCCGCTGCAAGCAGTAGGCACAGCACATACAGGGTGGCACATGAGGAATCAACCTGCAACAGGGGTGGGACAGAGTCCAACGGAACGAGTGGCCGCATGAAACTTCGAACGACCCAGAGCCTTGGTCAGAAAATCCGCGCACTGCCTGTTAGTGCTCACGTGGATGACTCGGATCTCACCACGATCAACCAGGTCATGCACGAAGTGATGCTCAACATTGATGTGCTTCGTGCGTGCATGGAACACACCTGAGTTCTTGGCGATGGCCTCCGCGCTCATGTTGTCACACTGGAGAACCACGGGGGGAATGGACTGACGCAGTTCACACAATAGACGGACGAGCCAGACACACTCTGTTGCACCGGCGCCTAGGACAACATACTCTGCCTCAGCAGTACTACGTGTGATGCAGCCCTGCTTCCCACTTTGCCAGGACACTGCAGTGCCTCCAATGAGTGAGATGTAGCCGGTGCGACTTTTGCCATCTGGACCCCACACCCAGTCGCTGTCTGTATACCCATCGAGCACAATGGACACCTGCTCGCAAAAGCTCAGGCCTAAACATGCGATGGAAAAAATGTAGCGCACACACCGGACTGCGGCCTCTAGTGTTCACTGGCGCGGAGTCTGTGAGAACTGGGCGAGCAGGTTGGCAGTGAAGGCAATGTCGGGCCGTTTCGTGGTGGCCAAGTACATGAGCGAGCCGATGACTCGTAGGTACAGGGTCACATCAACTGGCTCCCCCAGTTCCGCTGGGTCATCAACCTTCAGGGCGGCCTGCCCCTCAGGGGTCATGGGCGTGGAGGCCGTGCGGACGGCCGCGAGGAGGTCAGCAAAGCGCTCCCCCACGGTCTCTGCGTAGCGTCCCTGATGGACACGGAGTGTGCGACGAACACGGTCGCGCACGATCTCCATCCCCAAAAAGACAGAGGCCTCACCAAGATCCTTCATCTTGTAGGCCGAGGAGAAAATGGCCTTGGCAGCATTCACTGCTCCCAGGTCGGGCGAGGTGATCAGAAGATCGTCCACGTAGACAAGGATGGCAGCGAGCGGTACTGGGACTGTGAGATGAACAGGGATGGGTCAGCATCACTTTGAACGTACCCAGCTCGTCTCAGCGTGCTGGTGATCTCCTGGTTCCAGCAGTGCGGTGACTGCTTCAGGCCGTACAAGGCCTTCCGCAGCCGGTACACGCGACCGGTACCATCCTCAAAGCCAGTGGCTGGACCATGTAGATCTCCTCCTCAAGATCCCCGTTCAGGAAGGCATTGTTGACATCCATCTGATGGAGTTCCCAGTCGTGCTGTGCCACCTCGCTCAGCAACGTGAGTGTGGTTGTCATCCGCCCAACAGGCGCAAAGGTTTTGGTGTAGTCCACACCAGGGACCTGAGAGAAGCCCTTTGCTGGCAAGCGCACTTTGTAGCGCTCCATAGTGCCGTCTGGCTTAAGCTTCTTGCGTAGAACCCACTTGGCCTTGATGGCCTTGCGGTTCTTTGGCAAGTCCACCAGCTCAAAGACGCCGTGCTCGTGGATGGCATCAGCTAAGCCTGGCAGGCAGTGCGCCATTACTCTGTGTCATGGGCCGACAAGGCCTCAAGCAGACTGGTGGGATCGGGAGCCAGCACTGGTGCACTCCGTGTAGCCAGGGCATATGCTGCAGAGGGAGGGTCAACCGTCACCATGGACTCAGCGGCGTCACGAGAAAGACTGTGCTCATGAGCAAGTAGTGCCGCACCAGTGGCACAGCCAGGGTGAACCTCAGCAAGGCCGTGCGCACTCAGGCCGAGGGCCTTTGTGCCCGGATCACTGCTGACGACGCTGCGGGTGGGGCGCGGGCGGAGACGTCCGCCGGGTGCCCGTGTGTAAGGGTCCGACGGGGCAGGAGCAGAGGGCGCTGATGACTCACATGTCGGTGTGGTCTGCACGGCAGGCGTGTCACTCAAGGCTGGCGTGGTATCAACAGCTGGGGACAGGCCCACGACAGACGCAGGCGCGTCTATGGCCGGAGACGGGTACAGCTCAGCACCGGACACGGATGCAGATGCAGGGTCGGACTGAGCCTCAGACGCGGAAGCAGACGCAGGGTCAGACTCAGTCTCAGACGCGGAAGCGGACTCGGACGCAGACTCGGACACGGGCGAGAGCGGAGAGTCGGGGGCAGAGGAGCGAGCCACAGACGGGGCGGGGCTGGGGGTGCCGGTGGGCACAACCGCTAGGGATAGCCCCGGGGGTGCCGGCGACGGAGTGACCGCACTGGATGGGGGCACTGTGCCAACTGGGCCAGGAGCCTCCCCCACACGACAGTGACCGGAACACCCAGGGGCATGAGCGGCACGCAGAGCGTGGATGCGAGCAAGGTCGCGGAAGGCGAGATGCTCGAAGAAGAGAGCGTCACAAGACTCCACGATGCGGCGGCGCTCAGGGTCCCAGAATCGCCAGGCCTTTGACCGCGGGGCGACGCCAACTAAGGCGCAGAGGCGGCCTCGCGGAGAGAGCTTGCTCCCCTGCTGCTCCGACGTGAACCAGACGCAGGCAAGGGAGCCCCAGACACGGGCCAGGCGCAGGTCCGCGCGACGCCCATACCACAATTCGTAGGGCGTGCGGTGACCTGGGAGGGGACCGTGGGGAATGCGGTTCCAGACCCAGGTCATGTATGCCATGCCCTCAAAGGCAAAGGCCTCAGGCATGGCGCTGTCGGCGCGCATGGCGCGGACCGCATCCTCCATGGTGCGGTTCCAGCGCTCAGAGACACCGTTCTGCTGGGGGGTGGCGGGAGCAGAGAGGTTGTGGAAGACACCGAGCTCGGTGAAGGAGCGTGCCATGTCACCGAGGTACTCGCCGCCACGGTCCGAGCGGAANGGCGGCGCTCAGGGTCCCAGAACCGCCAGGCCTTTGACCGCGGGGCGACGCCAACTAAGGCGCAGAGGCGGCCTCGCGGAGAGAGCTTGCTCCCCTGCTGCTCCGACGTGAACCAGACGCAGGCAAGGGAGCCCCAGACACGGGCCAGGCGCAGGTCCGCGCGACGCCCATACCACAATTCGTAGGGCGTGCGGTGACCTGGGAGGGGACCGTGGGGAATGCGGTTCCAGACCCAAGTCATGTATGCCATGCCCTCAAAGGAAAACGCCTCAGGCATGGCGCTGTCGGTGCGCATGGCGCGGACTGCATCCTCCATGGTGTGGTTCCAGCACTCAGAGACACCATTCTGCTAGGGGGTGGCGGGATTAGAGAGGTTGTGGAAGACACCGAGCTCGGTGAAGGAGCGTGCCATGTCACCAAGGTACTCGCCGCCACGGTCCGAGCGGAACATCTGAAGGCGGTGGGGAGACTGGCGTTCGGCCATGACCAGCCAAGTGTGGACTGCAATGGCGGCATCGCTCTTATGACGCAAGCTGTAGACCCAGTGCATGCGCGTGAAGTCATCAGTCAACGTCAGGACGTAGCGGCCGCGGTCCTCCTGAAACTCGACAGGGAGCGGACCCATGAGGTCGGAGTGGACAAGCTCCAGGGGCCGACGAGCCCTGGAGACAGACGCAGGATAAGTAGACCGGTGCATTTTTCCCTCAGCATAGGCCAGATAGTCGGTCGTGGGCGGCGACTCGAAGGACGCTACATCAAGACCGAGAGCAGGCTGAGTGCGGATCAGTCTATCGACAGCCCCCAGGTGCACATGACAAAGACGTCGATGAAGGAGGCTGAGGTGCTCGGGGGACAGAGCACCAGCGACGAAAACACGGGCAGCGGAAGAGGGAGGCAAAGGGGGTGCACTTGCAGAACACCCATCAATGTGGTACAGATCATCGACGACCGTCCCACTGAGGACGGTCTCCTCGATGTCGCGCACAAAGATGCGAGCATTGGCAGCCGTGTGCGTGACACCGAGGCCCATCTTGGTGCAAGCACGGACAGACAGCAGGCAGAGTTCCAGATCAGGGACAAAGAGGACGTCGGAGATGTATACGGGACCAGCTGGCCTGGTGAACTGCACAACCCCAACACCCTGGACAGGGACCTCATGGCCGGCTGCAGTGCGAACAGAGCGAACAGTTTCAACGGGATGCAAGACGACAAAGGCGTCACGACGACACGTCATGTGATGGGTGGCACCAAAGTCCACGACCCACGTGGCATCTGTGACCCGTGTACAAGGGGCAATGTGGCACTCGGCGACGGAACAAGGCGCGGCAGCAGGTCGCTCGGCAGGCGACGCGGCAAGACGAGCAACAGAGCGTGCATGAGACGCATGCAACCAAGACACGTCATCGGGTCCGTCACGCGCACATGGCTGGGCATGGGGACCATCACAGGCATCATCACGCAATGACACAGGCGGTTCACAGGCAGTAGGACCCCTCGACTTAGTCAACTCACTCGCACCTCCCTGAGATGAGCGCAAGGCGAGAGGCGGGTGCAGCTCAGCGATCGTCCTGTCGCGCTCGGCGAGTGCCTGGTCGTTAGGATCCGAGGAGGAGGCTGCTGTGGCGGCGGACTCCTTTAGAACGGCTGCGGTAGTGGCGGCCGAACGGGCGGTCGCTCCGGATGTCTGGCGCATGCGCGCCTCGTGCGCCTTCTTCAGACCACGGGTGACATTTTCCCAATCCAGGTGACGTCCTATCAGGCGAGTGCAGTCGGGATAGCGATGGTCACCACCGCAGTTGAAGCACACGAGCCGGTGTCCTTTCGTGCTACCTCAGCCGCTGCTGCTGCCTTCGCTGCTGCTGCTGCTGCCGCCACTACTGCTGCCGCCGCTGTTGCTGCTGCTCCCGCCGCTGCCGTTGCGGCTGACACTGCCAGTGCTGGTGCCGTTGCTGGTCCCGACGCTGGAACTACCACCTGACGCTCTGCGGCCCTTCTTCCCCTAAGCCGGAGCCGCCGTTGCTGTAGACAGCGGTGAGGGAGATGCGGCGGCAACTGCAGCTGAAGCGGTGCTACAGCGAGCACGGTTCGCGGTGATGATGCCTGTGATGGTCCCCATGCCTGCGACATCAAGAAAGTGGAGAGTGGCCCAGCGTAGTAAGGTCCCGTTGCTTGCCATGTCGCGAAGTAGCGTCTGGTCGAAGTTGCTGTAAACGCACGCGTAGTCGGGGTGGATGCCGTAGAGGATAGTCTGGAGGGCGGAGTATTGCGCAGGGGCGTCGTCCCCAAGTTCCTCGTACAATTGGGTCGCCCGGTGCCAGTAGTCGGCTGCAGACTCCTGAGCAGTCTAGCAGAGGGAGTTGAAGTCTGCGAGGCGCTGGGATGTCAAAGCCAAGGTGGCGCCCTCAAACAGAGTGACGGCCAGTGCCCACGCCGCGCAAGGGTCAGCTCCTGAGCCGGTCAGCGGATCGCCAAGGAACCGACTGAAGTCCTTGGTGAAGTCCGGGGCGGCCTTCATCAGGCCAGAAGCTACGTGGACTGCCATCTGTGTCTGGGCGGGGTCCGACGCCTGGTATGGAGTGAGGTAGTAGGGAAGGACTCCCTCGCTCATAGCCCACATACGGAATCGCGGTTCCCAGGACTTGAAGTCCTTCCCAGTCCGGAAGACGGGCGTTTTTGACTCAAACTACTTGGGTGGCTTGACCGTCGGCAGGGCAACGGCCGAAGCCACTACGGGGCCAGGCATCGAGGAGGCAATCCCCTTACCCAGGCGGGCCCGTAGAGCCAGCTCCTCAAAGCTAAGTGGGCGGCGAGATGAGCTTGGGTCAGCGTTGGTACTGGAGCTGGTGCCCTGGAGGGCAGCATTGACCTCACGCGCTCTGCGACGCTCCTCCAGGCGGATGAGGCGTGCTCGCAGCACCTCATCCTCGTCCTCCTCACCAAAGTCGGGGAGGTTCTCTATGACTTCATCAGCATTACCGCCGTGGGCGAGGTGGTCCTCGCTTGGGTCAGTCGACGGACGCTGCTGCTGCTGCTGGGGTAGTAAGCTCCTGACCAGATCCTGCAATTCGGAAACCTGCCTCGTCAAGGTATCGCGGCTCTCCGCCTGAAGGTCCGCCAGCGCACGCACTTGGCGCACCAATGTCGTCGGCCTCGGCGGCCGCTGCTGCTGCTGCTGTTGTGGCGGCGGCTGCTGCCACTGCTGCTGCTGCTGCTGCTGCTGCTACTCATGATGTTGCTGCTGCTGCTGCTGCAGATGCTGCTGCTGCTGCTCATGCCGCGGTGGTGACGATGGCGGCTGCCGACGTTGGCCGTTGATGGTGCTGCCCTCGGTAGCTACGTCGGTGGTGGCGCTGGGGGGGGTGAGCTTCGGCATGGTGGCCGGTTCCCCCTGTCTCCCTTTTTTTTTCTTGCGTTGTCGCGGACCGCCTCACCGCGGAACCTCAATTCTGCGAAACTCCTCTGCGGAATGTCTCCACAGACCCCTTCCGCGGTACACTTCACCGCAGAAGTGCACTGCGGATCACCGCGGATGGGCTACGTGGGGCGTGTGCGGTGGGGCTGCAGAGCTGCGACGGGTTGCCGCGAACAACCACCGCGGTCGCGAATGCTCACCGCGGCGGCGCTGGTGCGGAACGCGATGAAGTGCCGCGAACTGTCGGGGCACCCCGTCAGTGTGTTCCGCGACCACCGCGGGGCTGCCGCGAGTTCCGACTGCTGTCTCGTCGCGGCCCTGCCGCGGACTCACGCCCGCCCAGCTCGGTGGAGCACTGCTGGCGGTGTTCCAAGACCACCGCGGAGTTGCTATGGTGTCTCGCCCCGGATCCGCGGATCAGCGCGGAACTGCCGCGGGGTCGTCACCGCGGGGTGGCGAATTCGGAACACCGCGCCCGACCGCGGTAGATCCGCGGGACCACCGGCGGGGATCCGTTGCGGTCGCGAAGCTGCGGCGTCCGCTGCGGAAACCTCGTCGCCGCGGAACACTGGAGAATTTCCGCGGAACAGCTGCTGTTACCGCGGAACGGCCGTGGAACAGCCGCGGAACTGTCGCGGACTTGTTAAAATAAACGGTGGTGAGTCCTCCCAGGACCTCTCGCCGAGACAGGGGGCGTTGCTGCTGCTGCTCCTCAACGGTTGCGGTCGCTTACTGTCCCTGCGGTTGCTGCGTCTCTGCTATGCAGCTGTGCGAGCACTGGCTCGCTGCTCTGATACCATGAGAGACAACTCCTAGCACTGCTGTCTCTAGCGTGGCAGTACAAGCCAGCTAGCTAACTCACTAGCACACACAGGTGGAGGTGAGAACAGCAAGGGGTCGGCTAGGGACAAACACAAGTGTCAGAAGCTATAAATGTTGGAATATGCAGAGAGAGAGATGACAACTGAGGTCTGGCCAACCCAAATAGTGCCACGGACCTAGTGGATGCACACAGATACACACACACACGGCGCACAACGGCGCTATTTTTCTAGCAAGACAAAACAGTGGCAAAAACACAGTTTTGGTCACGGTTCCCTGCAGACACGTCAGAACGACGAGCCGTTTCAACCAGAACGGCCACGTCGATGAGATCTACATCCTGATAGGCTGCATGCCTACGTGCTGTGACACAGCACGAGTCTACAAAATACGGAAGTCTTCTGAGCGCCCGTCGCCACCGGCTTGTAGCCTTCTGCCACCGTCGCCAGTCTCAGGGATCTGCACGTGAATGGACATGAGCCGAGGGGTCACCGTAAGCTGTGTACGACACACACAACAACAAGTCTATGCAGCAGGTTGGGGCAGAAGTGTTGTCGATGCAGCGTGCGGACTTCCACGCTCGTTGCTTAAGTCAGCTGCCCCCTCAGTCTGCTGCTCTAGAGTCTAAGTCTGGAAGCTCTGGGTTTGTTACTCAGAAACGCGCGCGCCAGAGTTAGCGCCAGAAAGCAGCTGAAAACTGATAGTAACTGATTAGGAATTAACAATGAATAGCACTGGGGGACCCCTCCAAGTTCTAGCCCCCCCTCCCAGTGTTGGTTTATGTGCCACAGACATGTTGTGACCTCTGGCCTAGCTGCATACTCACCGCACTGACGCAGGTGACTGATGCTGGAGGGACATCGGTGCTGACGCTGTACCTCAAGTGGTGGTAACTCGTGGGCATTCCGAGAAGACAATCCACAGTCGCTCGCAGAATTGAGAGTTCCCCTTACCACAGCATTTCACAATATAAGTGCTTGGTGACACTAGGATTTCTAGTGGGTTTTGTTTTTGCCTGAGAAAGAGGGGATTGTGGCCGGGTTGTTTTCTCGGCCTGGACTTGCATGTTCTTGAAT
>SZWC01004194.1:138320-158252 GCA_023375785.1 Penium margaritaceum
GCTGCAGACCTCCCCAGGAAGTCTCTGCCTGTTCCAGAGAGCTCTGATCATTGACTGGCTGAAGGTGCCAACCATGTGAGAGTGAGGGGCTCAATGCATCCCCACAGCTCTCTGGTGACAAGGCTGACAAGTCAGGGGACAGGTCTGCGCCATCTGTAATTGCCAGCAGAGGACTTTCCTGAACAAGCACCAGCTCTGCTGCTGTCCATCTGAGATCAGACCCTCCTGTGAGAAACAGACTGCCACAGAAAGACACCAGCTCAGCAAAGGAACCTTCAAGAAGAAGTCGTGGTGATAGGTGCTGTATCTGTCTGGCTTTAAGCTGACGCACCCTTCTGTTGCCCTTGCGACTTCAGGAGTATCGGTGATCTGGTTTTTGTCTCTCTCAAGTGTATCTGCAAATTTCACTCGCTGCCTCCTTGACTTTGCAGAGAATTCCGGAGGTTCTCCGTCTCCAGCAGCAGGCATATCCTGCTGAGCTTCAGAAGCCATAGATTTCCTTGTGCTGTAGCTGGGCTTGTAGCTTGGATCCATGTGCTGCCAGGACTTCAACGATCTGGACCTTTTGGGGATCATGCCAAGCTCATCCAAATCTGAGCTGGCTGATGGCCTTCGCTTCCTCGTACTGTCGGGACCTGTATCAACACTTTTGAGATCAGTAGCTGCTGAAATGTGAAGGCCCAAACCATCAGAGACTGATGAAGGGACGCCACAGAAATCTCTACCTTGTAGGGATTTCCCTGGAACATCCCACACACTGTTCAGAACATCATGAACGAAGGCCAAGATTGGCTTCCAGTCCTGCGTTTGAAACAGAAATGAAGGGTCAGTGAAATCAGGAGGTGAACACAATTATCACCCATGGACTCAAGCATGTGACTGAAATGCTAGAAGAAACTACGACGAGAAAAACAAGCTTAAGAGAGAGGTTTGGAGAACGGGACGATGCAACCAGCACTTGTGAAAAAACACAAGAAGTGCAGAGTTGGCCAGCTTCGCAAGATGCGATGAAAGGTGTACCAAGGCAGCTACCTTGAATTCAATGACAGTTTTGTCTGGGTCAAAGGTGATATCATATTCAGCCAACGGGCACTCAAGGTTCAGAATGAAGCTTGGGCGTTGCTGACTCCTTGACGAGGTCTGCATCGCCTCCACGCTGAGCTTGTCTGTAAAAACTGACTGAAGAAGTCGGTGCACTGGTGTCCGAGACACAAAGCGCCTATTCACATCTGCCAGAAGCAGTGGAGACTCAGACATGGCCAATAAAGTCTTCCGAAGACAGCAAAGAAGATGCAGGGAAGGTACTCACAGAAGTACTGCAGAATCCTTGATTCAGGATCCTCTGGCCTCAGAGGAGAAAGATAACCAGACAACCGATAACTTTTCTTCTTATAGTCCACTTTTGAAAATACAGAGCTGAAAGATCCGCCGAAAATCTGCTCAAGTCTGTGGGGTGCCGACGCCACGCTGGGTAAGCACATGTCCCTGTAATGCTCAAAAACCTTACCAGGGATCAGAATGTCGTCCCTATTGCAATACCTATGGCAGCAGGAAAGATGGTACTCACTGGAAACAGTCTTGCAAGACAAAGGAAACTCCAGGTCGAATGAGAGCCAGCCGAATGAAATGCTCCCTCATGTTGTGTGCCTCTTTCATTATCCTGCGCAACAACACAAGCCAAAAGCCAGAAGGCAAATGTTTGAGAGTGCCGAAGATTACAACTACAAAAGGATCAACAAATGGATCACTTGGTGGATCAAATAAACCAATGGGGTGCAGAATCAACGAACAAGCTAACCTTGCAGAAATACGACGCCTTCGAACGGGCTGGTTGAAGAAAATCTCGCTCACACGCACTGCACAGCCATGCATGGTATCACTGTACTGATCCCCAAACCACAAGATCAGCTGCCATGTACAATCAAGTATTTGTACTTGCTTGTCGTATACCTGTGGTCCCGCAACGCCGATCTTGACTGGTCATCCCCATGGACAGAACCTCACCACCCTGCGTATCCCAGAAGTGATGAGACTCATTACGCTGACAAGGCACATCAAAGTGTAGACTGAGGGGGTGAACTTGGCAAGGTCACCTTGCAAATTTTGCGGTAGGTATGGACTGAGCCACGGGGCCTTGTTGTAATATCCACAAGTGCCATTTCCATGATGGCATGCAGAGCTTCCCCCTTGAAGCCGAGAGTCGATGGACCAGCATCAAGATCATGCTGCGTTGAAAGCTTTGAAGTAACTGCACAGAACAGTGTAATAGTTTTGAAAACGCTCCAGGACGACAGCAGGGACGGAAAAAAACCTTTTAGTTCATGCAAGCGAGAAAATCTTACCATGTGGCGACCCCAGCAGCAGGAGGTCATCTCTGGTCATGCCGCACCCTGCACTAGGTTTGAAGACAGGCTCAGAAGGAAGAAATCGGCAACCGAGACTGAAGACAGCATGAGCAAGGCTTACCATCGTCCTCGACGCTCAAGCTCAGTGTGTTCGTTTCAAACTTCACTTTCACCTGTCATGACATAAGCATAGGCAATTCTCATCTTCCACTCCACTGAGGGTAGCACAGTCGGAGTCAGACATAAATAATCAGCACCTCGGACGACCCCGCATCTATGCTGTTGCAGATGAGTTCCTCNCAGCAGGGACGGAAAAAACCTTCTTGTTCACGCAAGCGAGAAAATCTTACCATGTGGCGACCCCAGCAGCAGGAGGTCATCTCTGGTCATGCCGCACCCTGCACTAGGTTTGAAGACAGGCTCAGAAGGAAGAAATCGGCAACCGAGACTGAAGACAGCATGAGCAAGGCTTACCATCGTCCTCGACGCTCAAGCTCAGTGTGTTCGTTTCAAACTTCACCTTCACCTGTCATGACATAAGCAAAGGCAATTCTCATCTTCCACTCCACTGAGGGTAGCACAGTCGGAGTCAGACATAAATAATCAGCACCTCGGACGACCGCGCATCTATGCTGTTGCAGATGAGTTCCTCAAGCACTTGACTGAGGGAGGCGATAACGCAAGATGAGCGCAGTCTCCGTGCCAGGAGGTCAGGAAGCCGTCGTATCGGCGCCGGCTCCATGGCCATGCTGGACAGCTCGACGAAGAAGCGCGGACATGAAAGCCCGAGTTTCTCGCGGAGTTGGCAGGCGATGAACTCCAGAAGCCAAGCAATTCAGGATGCAGTCAGAGTCGAACTAGTCCCGGTCGACAATCACACAATGGACGTCGACCACGTCAACGAAGGCCTGTACCGAGCCATTCATGATATTGCAAAAGGCGGAAAGGCCATATGACCCTCGATTCAGACAACAAGCCCCATCCGCCCCTACGACGAAACTATGAACCTGATCCGTCCCTTTGTCAGAACCATAAATCCTATCCACCCCTGCGTCGGAACGATAAGCCTCATCCGCGCCTGCCCCAGAACAAAAACATTCATCCGCCCCTGCCTCAAAGAAATAAGCCCCATATACCCCTCGACGCCATATACTTGAGAGGCATATGCGACTTATTGTTCAAAGGCAAGAGCGGATGAGGCCTATCATTATGGGGAAGGGGCATAAGAGGCTTATCGTTCTAATGTAGGGGCGAATGAGTCTTATCCTTCCGGCGCAAGGGCGGATGGGGCTTATCGTTCCAACGTAAGAGCGGATGGGGCTTATTTTTCAAACAAAGGGGGGTTTATGAAGGTCATGGGTGACAAAACACAGGGGTCGACATTTTCACCCTTATGCAAACAGCTCAAATTTTCCACCATCCCTCGCTCGTTCTTCAAACAACTTTCACAAATACCCCAACCAATTGCATCATTTTCCCCACCCTCCTTCCCCAACACCACAAACACTTCCCCCACACATCTATGCAAATCCCAGCCCTCCCATTTTGGGAATTCATGTTGTAGAAGTTATCCTATCCCCTCTCATAAAATCACTGGCCATACAAAATCCTAGGAGAATTTTCACACACTAATGGCACATCAGATTGCAGAACAACTTCCTAAATACTACAACCAACTTCTTTTAGACCCTTGCAAATAATTGGATTTTTCCGCCTCCATCACAACCCTCATCCACAAGAAAGGGGGCCCCTATGGAATTTCCAGCTACCTTCCTATCTCTTTAGTCACTTTTGAGTACAAATTCTATACCAAACTACTCGCCAATCAACTCGCTAAAGCCCTCCCTTACACTATCCATGAGGATCATACAGGTTTCATCCCAAGGTGCAACATTCATCATGCACTCAATCAAGTACATCATCTATATCATTGAACCACGTACACCAAATCTCCCCCTTATACATTGAAATAGATACTACAAAGTGTATGAATTGTTGAACCAAGGCTACTTATTCCATGCCCTCCAGAACCTTGGCCTAGCACGTCTACTACATCACACGACCACAACGTGTTTTCTTATCAATGGCCACCTCACAAATGAAATTGTTTTGCTATTTGAGGTAAATCAAGAACCCCCTTTCCCCCCTCCTCTTTATATGCACCATAAAGCTAATCCCTAAGCTATTTTTAAACCATCTAAAAGGTATCACCGTTGCTAAAAAATCCAAAAATCATCCATCGTCTAAGAAAACAAAAAGACACTTATTTTCTTGCTAATAGAAAAATTTGGGTAGTAACCCGACACCTCAAGACATATGCCATCTTGACTGGCCTTTTCATCAACCAATCAAAATCTCACCTCTTTGTACTACTTCATCACTCACCCTTGCCTCTACACTTCCCATTTCTCCTTCCCAAGTTACCCTCTTGCATTCTTGATCATGTCTTCCTCCCAAACATTATCCAAAACCCAGTTTGGGTCCTAATTTGTGAAAGCTTGAAATATCTATGCCGTAGTAGAAAAACGAATCTCCAATCTTCAGAAATTTAATCATTTTCAATTCCTACCTTAAAACTCGAAATTCTTTCATTAAAGGTACGCCATTCCCTGTTCACAAGAACACATCTCACAAATCATCAATCTATCGTCCATTTCTTATTGTCCGACATCCGACGTGAGGGAACCTTCCAGGGATTCTGCCTTTGCTCCAAAGTCATAACAATCTCTCCCCAATCAAAAGGCATTATTGAAATCAATTTTCCCTTAACAATCATGGATTTCCAATCGATGAGTCATGGTTAATCACCTTATTTTCATACACTTCATTACTTAGGTATAAGACTACTCCATCATCTTCAGCCTTTAGAAGTTAACTTGCTTGTATGAACCTGTTACATCACTAGTTTCTCAATGACAAAATATAATTTCATTTCAAGATGAAAGATAAATTTGTTCAAGGTCCCTTGTTCGACACCCGTCTTGACGCAGGCTGCCTTCCGTCGGAAGTCGTAACTAGATAATGCCTTCGCCCTTCCTGGTTGGTCGGAGGGGCCTGTCTTGGCAGCGCTATCCCATTGCATGCCCGCTTGAGGGGGAAAACGATCATGTTTAAAGCAGGCAAATTCATGCATGGATCGAAACCGACGCATGGACGAATCCTTTTTGGTTTGATTTCTGCACCTCTCACCACCACTGAATGTGACAAAATTGTTCCACTATAGCACCAAAAAAACATGGATGGATGAATCAAGATCACTACACATGCATTGTAGACCAATGAGAGCGGCCTCGGAGTCCGCTCGATCCATGGGTTGGATTTTCCTCATAGTAGGGAAAATTTTGGGTATCATTCGTCGTTGCCTCTGGAATGGATCCTATTTCTTTGAATCGAAGAAAATAAGGTGTGTGTACAAGAAACTTCGTCAACCTGTGGAGAATTCAAAAATTTCCCTATCGATTAGGGTTGTTGTGTACTCGGTCGCTAGACGAGTACATGCGGGACTGGTTTCCAGCAATGGCAGGTCCTTGCATATGTGCGTCCTGAAAATAGGCATAGACTAGATAAAAAAGTCCAAAGTTGACATTTATAACATATTGGCGAGCAAAACAGGCACCAACCATTGTCGCGATCTAGGCCCGTCACCTCGTGTCTAGGCAAGTCGCAAACCAAGCAGCCCCAAGATGAAATCATAATCATTTGTGGTGAACCATAAACCATTAGTCTAGGCAATTCTTCTCACTTTATTTTTATCCTCCAAAAACCTTACGGACATGTGGCATACACAACACTTTATTTCAACCAGAATACAAAAGAATGTATTATTCACAAAGAATAAGACTTGAGGTTGTTTGCTGAATTATTCCATGGTTGTGTACAAAAAAGATTCCATTTTGATTGTGGTCCCCACAAAATTCCAAGTGTATGTGGGAAACAAGTCTAGAAGTGTATTGTGGAGATCCGCAAAACTATACACATATGTATTTCCATCTTTCCCCCCTCCCAAAGAACATCGTGATTGCATTTGGGCAGTGTATCACAGGTGCATGGTAACTATGAGTGTTATGTGACGCAAGTGTATGTAGGAATTTGTGAACTACTTCGGCTTCCTCCATGTATCCATCCAAAGACACCCCCGAATAAACTTGGACTTTAGAGGGGGGAACAACTAGTTCCCCACCCCGTCCTCAACAGTGAAAGGTGTATCCAATGCGATTATCGTTCAGTATAGCATGAGGACAACCATAAGAGTAAACATGTCTATTCCTTTAAGTGAGATAAACTTAAATATAGATGGCCAATCTTAATATTCTAATGGTTCTGAAAGTCCACCTCCCAAAGAAATCTTTAGTGTATTTCAAACTTTAGTAAGTGGTGTATCTTGCATATGCCAAAATTTTACACAAGATTATCTTTACAATCATGTGTTGATTTAAGTCCTTTCAAGATACTCATTTGTTTACAATCCCTCAATACACTGTGACTATGGATGGGGGGATGACTTCTCTCCCTCTCCCTGTAGGAAGTAAAAAGTGTATCTTGAGAGTGTATTGGTAATTGTAGTGGGTAGACAACCATATGCATACCAGGCATACACATGCAATGTATGTGTATGCCATGTATATTCTAGGAATTGAGGTGCCTCATCTTCATTTATGAAAAACACTCCTAGTTTTACTTATTTGTACATTTGAAAAGGGAGAGAATAAAAAAGAGTGCTTAAATTTTAGGCCACAAAACTATTTCAAAGTTACGGAAGTGGAAGCATGAAGCATATGGCCACCAACATTACAACCCAGGCGTTTCCCCCACAAGAAGTATATGTTAGAGTGGAATCTCTGACACCATCTACATGGGGTAAGGCAAGAAGTTGGACACACGACAAAAAACAATTCTTAATGCATGACCCTTCGGACTCCCATGTAGAAGTTTAAATTGATAGACAACTTTCCCAAGTGTGGTTCAGATACCAAGATTTGGCTTAGAGTCACATTATTGAGGGGCCAAATAGTGAAACGTATTAAGCTTAAAATAGATCATACTTTCAACACCGTTATGGTTAATCACCCCTCTTTTATACACTTCATTGCCTCTGTATACTCCTCCTCCATTACCTTAGATTGTTATAAACATACTAGCATGTATACACCTATTCAATCACTAATTTCTTAGTGATAAAATGCAGTTTTCTTTCAAGAGAATGTTATAATCATTTCAAGCAAACTATGATTCAATGTTTTACATAACTGAACAAATAAGATTCGTTATTTCACGCTCACCTATTTATGTCCTATGAATACTGTAAAGATACATTTTTCCTACACAGAGTTCAGTTTTTGTAGGAGAAAGGGAAATGGATTCATTTTTATGAAAGTCAACAAGTTTTGCGAGCGTAATCCACTTCAAGTCAAATGTCTCCCCTCCGGCCCGGAAGTCTCGAGTGTATGGAGAGATTGTATTGTGGAGTATCTCTCGCGTATGCCAAAATATTCACACAAGTGTATTTATACACTTTTGTACAAATATGACCCCCCTCCATATACACAAGTTGATAAAACCCCCACAACACACATCAACTTCCGAGGAGGAGATGCGAGTTAACCCCACCCCCCCCCCCAATGTGAAAGTGTATTGGGGTAGTGTATATGTGAGTATATTTGATACACACTTTTACAAGTACACTCGTGTATTTCTAGAGAAAAGTTTCCAAGTATCCTTTCGATGTTAATCTATATACATCCATGGACGCCATCAATACAAACTTTAAGTGTTTTCTTGTACGCACATTAGCCCATGAATACCTCTCATTCGAAAGAATATGAACCAAAAACTTAAGCATGTCCCTCCGTCCTTCAACATGTCGAGTGTCTTGGGGGATTTTATTAGGTAGTGCATCGCAAGTGCATGCGTTAATGTACCCTGATGTATTTTTTCACTTAGATACATAGTGAACCTTCATCTAGATACACTTCCCAATACACTATTGCGATACACTTTTGACTTAGACGGGGGGTAGCCAGGGCTGAATACCCTCTCATCTACCTCTCCGAAAATGTGAAATTGTACACCGGAAATGTACATTCAAGTGTATGTGATGAACACTAGTAGTAATACGCAAGTGTATTTCTCGAGAAAATGTTCTGGAATTCCTTTCACTATCCACCTACATACATTCATGGGCTATACCAAACACAAAATAGAAGTGTTTTCCTGGATGCAAACTATCCCCTGAATACCTCCCATTCAAAATAAAACACAACAAAACCTTAAGCTTGTTCCTCCTCCCAAAACATGTCAAGTGTATTGGGGGAATGTATTGTGGATTTTTCGTACATGCGTGTGATAATGTACACAAATGTATTTACTCAGTTGTGCATTCGGTGAGCCCCCATCTAGATACACTTCCCACTACACAACCGCAATACACTTTTAACTTGGAGGGGGGAGCGAGGGCTCTAAACCCTCTCAATCCCCTCCCAAAATGTGAAAGTTTCTTTGGGCTGAGTATTTCTTAGTGTATCAGATACATAACTTTAGTAATTCACAGATGTATTTGTTCACAAAATGTTCCAAGTATCCTTTTTTCATTGATGTGAATACAACATTAACTCCATAAAACACAAACTAGAATTTTTTTCTTGTACGTACATTTTCCCAAGAATACCTCACATTTGAATGAACACAAAAAAAACCTTAAGCATGTCCCTCTCCCCCTCCCCAAACACATTGAGTGTATAGGGGGGTGTTTTGAGGAGTGCATTATACGTGCGTCCAATACTATACACTAAGGTATTTCTTCACTTTTGTATTCTTTGAATCCTCGTCCACATACTCTTCCCAATACAATGTCGCAATACACTTTTAACTTTGGGGGGGTGGGAGGCGCTCTAGACTCCTCCCTCCTAATGCAAAAGTGTTTTATAGCTCTATATTGGGGGTGTATCTGAAATACAGTCTCAATAGTACATAAGAGCATTTATCTCTCTTATGTTTAGAACCATCTATGAACGTCGGCTCAAGGCCATTAACAAAAATGAAAATAACAAGGCTCTTTTCATATGCACATTGTCCATCTGATGAAGACACTAGTTTTGTATTCACCGTTGGACGTCCATCAGCAAACATCAACGGAATTCCTAAGTTTAAGAGAGATATAACTTACGTCAAACTTTGCATCTAATTGTTTTGTCATTAATGTTCCATTAGGGAACAGGTTCTCCCCTACACAAACATCAAAACCCGTTGAAGCCCATCAACCCCAAGTCTATGATAGACCGTATAGATGAAATTAATACAAGAAAATGGACCCCCTCATTTCAGACAGAAATATCCCTTGATTGTTCTCCAAACGAAAGTGCTTTTATCACGCGAGCTAAAGGCAAGGTGTACTAAACATGAAGAATTACCTGATGTGTCCATAACAGACTACTCAACCAAACAAAACATGGCCCAGATGAGACCAGACAAGAAAGAACAAAAAGACAATCCCATGTTAACACAAAAAAGGTCACTTAAGAGGTACCATCTTTCTTGGAAAATAAAGAAACGAGTTTAGTGTCGCTGCTGTGGAGCCTGGCAGGTGCCGAGGAAAGCCTTAACCTAGCAATGCAACTTGGGGTGCGCTTAAAGTTGGGGGAACGATATCAAACCATGTGCTTCAATGGGTTGAACCATCCAGTTAGGATGGATTCCATGCAAAACAAAAGGAACATGCCATGCCACGCAATTACAGGGCCTGACACGTGCCCAAGAAAGTAAGAAAGTAAAAACCCAAATCCACAATCTGAATTAGAATTCTTTCAATATGATTTGAATTTTATGAGAAATTGAAGGAAATTCAATGAAAGTTCTAGGGTAGTATACATGGAAGTTTCAATGTATGTAGGATTCACATGAAACTTCCACAAAGCGGTTCCAATTAATGGTAGCTCAATTTGTATAAAAATCCTCCACATATGTTGAAAATTGTAAAACTAGTTAATCAATGTGTACGTTTTAGGTGATCGACCAAAAATGTTTTACCACCGCCCTCAAATGTGTCAAATTCATTGAGAACAAGATTTCCTTTAACCAAAAACACCCATAGAGCATTACCATGGTTTTTGATACAACAATAGCATTACAAGAATAGCATAATAATTTGAATGATATGAGAAATTGAAAGACATTTAATGAAAATTCCAGGGTAGTAAACATTGAATCTTGTGTGTATTTTGGATTCACATGAAAGTTCCACAAAGCGTTCCTATTGATGGTATGTCATTTCATATAAGTTATATATAACAAATCCTCCACATAAGAGTTATGGTTAATCATCCCCTTTTAATACACTGTAATACGTGTGTATAGTGCACAACCTATTTAAGTATTGTTCCTAGAGGCTTACATTGAGATGGTCACTAGGTCTTCAGTGGAATTCAAAATGTTAGGTCCATGTTTTTTAATCGAATGTGTGTGGTTCAAAAGGAATTTTCATGCATTTTAACTTCTCATAAGAAGCCTACATATGTCCGTTGAATTAGGCATTCGCATTTTTGTCAGTCGTAGTCTCCTTACAAAAAGCGTGTGGTCCATATGACGACTTAGGCAAAACTCCAGATAGGGTTAGGGTCGTGATTTGCTCCAAGATACCCCCCTCCCCCTCCCCTCTCCCCCCCCCCCACGCAAACCCCTTTAGTGTATTGGGGAAGTGTATAAGGGAGTGTACCGGGAGGACACGGTTTTTTTATACTTGCATAATGACAGGTTCGCACCTTCCTCCAAATACACTAGTTTTAATAAGAAGGCTCCATCAGCTACACTCCAATACACCACTTGAATGCACTTTTGCTTGGTGGGGGGATTTGGATACAAGGGCCCCCCCCCCCCCATGATGTGGACGTGTGTCTTTCAATAGTGTAGGTGGAAGTGAATATGCTAGATAGAAAACAAAACAAATTGTGTACATCTACATTAAGCACTCATAAGACGTTGGTTTCAAGCATCCGACGTCTCTCTCTTTGTGTATGTGATATGCTATAGAGCTTTTAAAAAATAGTTTAGCTTACTTGTACTCCACCAAAATGGGATCCCAAGTGGACCCCCACCCCCCCTAGTGTGTTGGGGAAGTGTTTTGGGAAGAGTATTGAGGGAAACAAGTTTGTTTGGTCTTGTGTATTGGCAAGTTCATGCATCCCTCCGAATACACTAGTTCAAAAAAGAAGGGTCTCCCAGCTACACTCTCCAATACACCATCCCAATACATTTTCAACTACTAGGAAGGGGGCATCTGGATACAAGGACCCTCTCCCCCCCCCCTCCGAAATGGACGGGTGTATTGCGGGAGTGCAGTTGGGAGTTTCTCTAGTAAACAGAAAATAAATAGAATTGTGTACACCTACATTCCATACTCGTAAATTGTTGGTTTCAGGCATCGAACGTCTTTCTCTTTGTCTACGCAACTAGCTATTAGGCTGTACACAAAGAGTTTAGTGTACTTTGACTCCACCACAATGCCATCCCAACTGGACCCCTCTTCCCCCCTCAAACACCATAGAGTATTGGGGAAGTGTATTGGTGAGTGTATTACGGGGACGAGGTTTTATCGGAATGGTGTGACGGCAGGTCCATACCTCCCTCTAAATATACTTAGGGGGCTCCCCTAGCAACACTCTCCAATTCACCACCCGAAGACAGTTTTTAACTCCTCGAGTTGGATGTGGATACAAGGACCTCCCCCTCCCAAAATGAATGACTGTATTATGGGAGTGTAGCTAGGAGTGTATTTGGTAGAAATAGAAGGAAAAAACATACGTGTGTTCATCTACATTACGTACTTGTAAAACATCAATTCCAAGCATCCAATGTCTCTCTTACAAAAATAGTTAAGTGTACTTTGACTCGGCAACAATGGGATCCCAACCGGACCCGACAGCTCCCACTGCAAACCCCCTAGTGTATTGCGGATGTGTATTGGGGAGTGTATTTTGGGGATCAGGCTTTTTGAACTAGTGTAACGGCAGGTCCATACCTCTCTCCAAGTACATTAGTCAAAAACAGAAGGCTTTCCACTCTCAAATACACCACCCGAACATACATTTAACTACGGTGGGGAGCACGAGCAATCTGGATACAGGGACCCCCCCTCCGAAAGTGGACGAGGGTATTGCAAAAGTGTAGCTAGGAGTGCATCTGGTAGATACAAAACAAAACACTTGTGTACATCTACATTAAGAACTCATAAATTGTCAATTTTAAGCACCTGACGTCTCCCTCTTTGTCTATGTAACCAACTATAAGGTTGTACACAAACAGTTTGGTGTAATTGAAGTGTGCCACAATGGGATCTCAACTGGACCTCCCCCTCCCGCCCCCGGAAACCCCCTGGTGTATTGGGGAGGTTTATTGGGGAGTGTATTGGGGGAAAAGGTTTTCTTAGACTTGTGTAATGGCAGGTCCACACCTCCCTCCAAAGACACTAGCAAAAAAACAAGGCTCCCTTAGCTACACTCTCCAATACACCAACCCAATACACTTTTACCTATGGGAGGGGGAGGATCTAGATATAAGGACCCTCCTCCCAAAGTGGAAGAGTGTATTGCAAGAGTGTATCCGCGAATGTATCTGGTAGATAAAACAAAATACACTTGTTAACATCTACATAAAATACTCGTAAGCTATTTATTACAAGCATCCCCATGTCTCTCTCTTTGCCTACATAACCAACTATAAGGCTGTACACAAGCAATTTAGTGTACTTTGACTCAGCCATAATGGGATCCCACTTGGAACCCCCCCAAACAACCCTTAGTATATTGGAGAAGTGTATTTGGGAGTGTATTGGGGGGACGCGGTTTTTCTAGACTAGTGTAACGACACGTTCGTACCTCCCTCTGAATATACTAGTTAAAAAACGAAGGCTCCCCAAGCTAAAATATCAAACAAATCACCCCAATACACTTATAACTGATGCGGGGGGATCATGATACAAGGACTCCCCTCCCGAAGTGGAGGAGTGTCTTGCTGGAATGTAGCAAGGAGTGTATCTGGTAAGAAGAAAAAAAGAAAACATACTTGTGTGCATCTTTATTAAGTACTTGTAAACCTTCAATTTCAAGTATCAAAAGTCTCTTCACTTGTCTACATAACGAGCTACAAGGCCATGCACAAACAGTTCAGTGTTATTCAACCGTGACACAATGGGATCCCAATAGGACCTTCCCCCACCCCCCCTCCCCCCCCGCAAACCCCCTACGGTATTGGGGAAGTGTATTTGGGGGACGAGGTTTTCTTGGACTTGTGTTGCGGCATGTCCACATCTCCCTCTGAATGTATTAGTTGAAAAAAGGAAGGCTCCCCCAGCTACACTTTGCAATACACCACCCCAATACATCTTTACCTACTTGAGTGGGGAATGTGGATATAAGGAACCCCCCCCCCCTCATGAAGTCAACGATTGTATTGTGGGAGTGTAGTTGAGAGTGTATCTAGTAGACAGAAAAGAAAAAAACAAAAATAAAAGACTTGTGTACATCTACATTATTTACTCATAAGTCGTCGATAACAAGCATTCGACGTCTCTCTCTATGTATTGGGGAAGTGTTTTGGGGATTGTATTAAGGGAGACAAGTATCTTTTGACTTCTGTATAAGCATGTCTGGGTCTCACTTTGAATACACAATTACACAATTTGGAGAGTGTATCTTGAGAATTCTTCTCAAGATACACTCTCCAATACAACACCCTAATACACTTTTGAGTGGGGGGAGGAGGGGGGGGGAGACTCGAGTAGTACCACGTTGATGACACATGTGACAGTCAATAGATGGAGTATTGATCGGCCCATCGAGTGTTCAACTATCCCAAACACATGTTAACCTTCCACGGTACGCCTAGGCAAAATTTAGTACCATATATGTACGTAACCAATGCTATAAAAACAACACAAAACATACAATGTGTACAATGTACATCTCTTTTAAAGGAAGGACATGATTAATTTGTTTTAAGAAATTAGTTATGTTGAAACAATTTTTGTGATTTTTTCAATGAACCCAGTTGTGAAGAAGAATCACGGAAATTTAGGTGTTCTTCTACACATGGTTGTGTATAAACTTGACTTTAACAACTAACTCCCCAGAAACATTGTCCTCGTTTTAGGTTTCTTTCCTAGAAGGATCCGCACCATATGTTTTTCTCTTGTACACACATTGGAAAGTTTATTGATTTGGGGTGAGTGGGCATAAATACCACATATGTTCCGATCTTGTAAACTAGTTTATAAGTGTGTAATTTTTGGGTGATTGAGCATAAATGTTTTCACATCGCCCTAAATGTGTCAAAGTTATTGACAACGATATTTCCTTTGACCAACAACACCCACAAAGCATTACCATGGTATTTGATACAATAACAGCATTTGAAACTTTGGTCACATGCTCTACCAAACAACATTCAGTTTTTGTGAATTGTATAGGCAAGTTCTTTCATGGAAATAGACGTTCTGTCTCTTGTACAACCCTTACACCATGTCTGTTACACTCAACGAGAAAAAAACATTGCATTGTATGCATATGTGTTCCAGACAATGATTTGAAGGATAAGGGTGATGGAACGTGGCTTCGACCTTCATATAACAAACAATTCCAAATGAATTACATCATGCTACAAAGGTTTTAGGTCATGTGCAATGCATCAACAAAGGGTGATAAGACTATTGTAACATGATGGTGTATTTACGAAAGAAGCGTGTCTGCATAAAACTGACTAACTAGCTTCATGGTTCATAAAATTAATCTACGATGAATACATGGAGAAAAATCTTGACTAGGTGCATGCATGAACACCCGCGAAAAGCAATAAGGAGTGAATCACAGGACTTTTTTATAACCTGGTGAAGCGAGTTGATAAACAAGTGGAAATTAAATGAGGTTGCAAGATTTCTCCATCCGTACAACACCATGAAGGAAGCTATCTTCTCTTTTAGTGACATGGAACATGAAGGATAATGCTCGCTATTGAAACGCCTCGTCACCGATGACAAGACAACATCAAATATGGAGAGAGAGAGAGCACTTCCATAAGTTGTGGCTCAAGGGCCTTCTATTTTTTGGTCAAGTTAGCAGCAACCCACTAGGCCAAACTAGATCACCATGCCTTGAAGGTATGTGTGCTATTACAAATGTGCAATTTAAAAGTATAATTTAAACAAATGCATGGTGGATGAAGACGGGAATGTGTAGCGTGTCCTCACTGTACATATTCAAGAATGTGAGTGCACAACTACTGACATGTTTGATGAGTAGAAGGAATGGGAGAATACATGCTTTCATTTACACAAAGAAGTGGAATCTTCTCCCTTAAAAACATGCAAAGGACCTGTTTCATGTGAACCACAACTACAAGAACCTACATCACTTGGGAAACCGCAGGCCAAAGTTGATTTTGCGATGAAAATCAATGTGATCATGTAAGAGGGGGAGAAAAACACAATGAAGACTAGAGAAGTAGCAACAAGAATTTGTAGAGATTATGATCCAGTTCCATTGACACAACCAGCACTAAGAGACGTATCGTTGTTCAAGATATAGCCACGCGGGTTGAAGGTGGTGGAGATTGACCATTTGGACGAGATGGAGGGTGGATTAGGTGATGGAACAGAGGATTAATTCCAAGAAAGGATTATGAAACTTCAAACTTTAAAACATTGATATCACATAATGCTTTTGTCTTGGGGCTAGTCTCGACGTACAGCATATGCATTGTCCTTTCACAAAAGTGTAGCAATCATGCATGATGCATTTTCGTACGCACCACAAACATGCATGCCCACTTACAAGGTTAATACATCTGATGTTATGGGTGTGCCTAAAGAGGGAATACATGTAGTTGACATTGGGACGATTACAACAAGCATTACACTAACAATAACAGGCAATGGGGTGGCTACAGACGGCACTGTGGAGAATGTGAACACTTACTATGCCCCAATACCTTGCCTATCTGGTGCTTGAGATTAGCACTCATTTTTTTATCTTGCATCACAGCACTAAAAATCAGTATTTTTTGCTCATACCCTGATTTTCCCTTACAACATTGACATTTTTCTTTAGACCCATTCTTGACTTAAAGTGATCGTGGGTTTTATGAAGGTTCAGGCTCATCCCTTGGCTCGAGGTGGAGGCCTAGGGGTTACCCTGAAAAAAAAGGTAGAGTTTCGTTTCTCCACAAAATTGCATGTGCAAACATTTCAGCCTGTGTCGTTGAAACAGACTTGATATCTGGAGAGAATATGGCAAGTCCACATAGATAGTCTTTTTTCCCTACCGAATTCCCCTGGTGGGCCTCTGTAGTTTCCAAAACCACCTTACGCCAAAACTAAGGCACCGTGTTGATGTCCTGGAGGTGCGAGCATCTAGATACTGATGGAGGTTGTTTCGTTGCAACAGACGCTACAGACCAGACGAGTGTCGCATTTTCTCCTGGCCTCCATTCTGCGCTGGCGTCAGGTAGATTTCTCCGGCCGGCATAGATTTTCATCGCCTAGACATCTTCAGCATGCACCGCGATGTTTGCGGTTTATCCATCGAGCGACTTGGATTTGCCCAGTGATGTTGGGAAAACCGTGTATCATCGGAAAGCATGTTTTCAGAAAGGACCATCGCGATGATGTTTTTAAGGACTTCCAGAAGAAACGGGAAAATACAGTTCTAGCGGTCTATGACAGAAGTTCTTCCTAGAAAACGCGACCTTTCATCTTTTCCTAGTCCTACATTGAATTGTTCACAAAACTTCCGCGTTCTTGGAAAGGGCGAGTTAAATAGTTGGAACGCCGGCAAGAGAGAAAATCAACTAAAATCATGAGCTGGCGAGATACGAGGGCCATGCTCGTCTCTTCCGATGAACCTGTCAGCCCTGTTCCATGTAATTCAGAGGATAGGTCCTTGTATGTGCACAAACGTACGTTTGCGAGGTTCATGACGTAAGAAAAATCGCACTACTGTAGCGAGGCGCCACTTAATCTAGATGCTAACATCGTATAAAAATCTCAGGACATCAACACGGTGCCTAAGAGACCGTGTTGTTGTCATTGTGAGAGTTGCATCTAGATCATGATTCACAGTCTTTCCTCGAAGCCTTCGTTAGGTTCCAGATTTGTGTCGCAAAATGCCCTGAATTCCATGCACGGTTGGCGTCAGTTTGATTCTTCTCGCCGGCAGAGATTTTCATCACGCGTACTTCTTCAAGAGCATTGTGATATGCGCTGTTTTCGACCGTTGCGACTCGGGTTTACCGGCTGATATTCGAAGAACTGCACATCACCCCTAACCGTGTTCTTAACATCGCAGCGCAAGATGCAACAAAACGTAAAAACATTTTCTTTGGATCTTGACGGTCCTCATTCCAGCTGCTGAACATTGAGACACCCAAAGGATCGTTTTGGTACACAAAGAGAAATAAATGATGTTTCGGAGAGAAATCCAGGCATTTGTTCAGTAGGCTGGAGCCTGCTGAATACGAAAACATCTCAAAGAAACGCGATGATCCAGAAGTATTCATTTCCTTCACCGAAAGGAGGGCCTTGTTTCCAGTCCATGTCACACGCAATTCAGCGAATGAAACGAATCGTACTTCTGTGATGTTGATATGCATCCGCGCATCAGAAGAAGTTGGGGCACCGCGGCTACATCTAGGTTCAAACATCTCGTTGACAACAACACGGTCGCTAAGTTACGAGGTCTTGTAAAACTGGGATTTCCCCCGTTTCGGAGGAGGAGCAATTTCGTGTTGTCCATAATAACATCGCACCGGGTGCACTCATCACGATCCCACGAACTCCAGAATGAAGAACCAGCAGCAAGGCCAACTGCTCCAGCAACAGCAGCAGCAGCAACAGCTGCTGCTACAGCAGCAGCAGCATCATCACATGCTCCAGCAACAGCACCATCAGCAGCAGCAGCAGCAGCACCAGCCGCAGCAGCAGTCGCAGCAGCAGCAACAGCAGCAGCACCACCACCAGCAGCAGCAGCAGCAGCAGCAGCAGCACCTCGAGCACCAGCACCAGCACCAGCACCAGAAGCAGCAGCAGATTCAGTATCATCAACAGCAGCAACATCATCGTCAGCACCGTCAGCAGGACCATGACCACCAGCAGCAACACCAACAGCGGCAGGATTTTCTGCTGCTGCTGCAGCAGACGCGGCAGCAACAGCAGCATCAAGCGGGGCGTCATCAGCAGGAGCAGCAGCGAGGCGTGAGTGATGTTGCGGGAGCTGAACTGCGCACCCCGCCAGGACTCCTCATGCCGAACAGAACCACGCTCGCTCAGCTAGCTGTAACTGAGCAGGGAAATTCTTCCAGTTGGCCCGTTTTTGTTCCCCGAGCAGACGCGCATCCTCCTCCGCCCTTGCTGCAAGCACACGCAGGGCCACGCGAGCTGCCTCTCCAACCTGTTGCTCCGACCGCCGCAGCAGCAGCAGCAGCAGCGGCAGCGGCAGCAGCAGAAGCAGCATCGCATCAGGAAGTGGGGAGGCCCATACCCTTCCCGCAAGGCAGGGACGATGGCGCAGGCATGGCCGGCGCCTCCTGGAGGAGGTCTGGCTCAGGAGAAAGTCCTCGCAGAGAAGACTCATTTGGTGGAGGGAGGGGTGCGGGCTGGGGCAGCGGCGGGGGAGGAGGCAGAGGAAGAGGCGGAGGCGGAGGAGGCGGGGGAGGGGGCGGTGGCGGAAGGGGGGCAGGGAGGAACCGGCTGGCGCCATCCAAGTCCACTGTGTACGTGGGCAACTTGGACTTTGCGCTCACCAACAACGACCTNTGTTTGGCACGTTCGGCAAGATCGCCAAGTACGTGACTGTGAAAATTCTGCCTTGTCTTCTTTTCGTGTGTGACCACGGTCTGCGATTGACGTGTTCCTGCACTTGCTGTTGAGCGCATTTGTCAGGATCTCAAAGCAGAGCGTCTTTGCCCCAATTCATATGTTTCCGAGTACCTCTGTTGCGTCCGTTGCGTCCGTTGCTTCCGTTGCGTCCGTTGCTTCCGTTCCGTTGCGTCCGTTGAGTCCGTTGGGTCCGTTGCTTCCGTTGCGTCCGTTGCGTCCGTTGCGTCCGTTGCGTCCGTTGCTTCCGTTGCTTATCCGTCCGTTGGCTTGCACTCACTAGCAGTGTGAGTCACCACCTTGGCATCGCTACCACTCGTTTTCCACCACGCGCTCCTCAACGAACTTCCTCCTTGGCAATCTGAATCCTGTTTGTTGGATGTGCCTCCTCAACACTCCTTGCCTTCACCACATCTTCGCCTCACTCCCTCTCCCTCTCCCCCCCTCCAACCCCCCTCCACACATCCTGCTAACTGTCATGTTCTGGTTCTGAATGGCCCTGGTGGGTTGCACATGTGACTCTCTCAAAGGCTGGCCCTCCGGCTTTGCTTTTTCTAAAGCGCTTTGCAACGAGTTTTAGGGGAAAAAAACCCTGGTGGGTTGCACATGTGATTCTCTCAAAGGCTGGCCCTCTGGGTTCTGCTGTCTTTCCTGGGAAGCAGTATTTTGTGTACACTCTTTGCCACTGTTTTTGAGTGAGTGCACAGTCTTTCGCACTCACACGCTTTGGCACAG
>SZWC01004195.1:2586-17110 GCA_023375785.1 Penium margaritaceum
AAAAAGCACGGCCATCGATGATGAACATTGCGACGCTACGGATGCAGACTTCACAAGCCCGTTACAAGAACCAAGACTGCGTTGATCCTCCGCAGGTTCACCGGCCCAACCGTGGTACAATGACATCACTCTGGATGGGTAGCTCCCCATTGTACCCCAACGCCACGCGCTATCGACCCTATCTCACATTCTACTCACAAACAGCGTGCAAAAGTGCTCTGATGCACAACGTACCTTGCGGAAGAGGCATAACGTTGTCGTCACGTGTCCATCGATGGCGGTTGTTGTATGACGTTCACTTTGTCGATATAAATGCATGACCGTATTTTCAACTTTGTAGAGTATTGCTGCAATTGTTGTTATATACCAAAAAATTGTGGCAAGTTTGCGATGCATAAATGCCCGTGATTACGATACCTATGCATAGTGCGACTAAGCTGACACCATGACGTATTACTTGTACCACGACAAACGAGTCACGGCATGCCTAGAAAGAAAAAAAAAGCACGGCCATCGATGATGAACATTGCGACGCTACAGATGTAGACTTCACAAGCCTGTTACAAGAACCAAGACTACGTTGATCCTCCGCAGGTTCACCGGCTCAACCGTGGTACAATGACATCACTCTGGATGGGTAGCTCCCCATTGTACCCCAACGCCACGCGCTATTAACCCTATCTCACATTCTACTCACAAACACTGTGCCAAAGTGCTCACATGCACAATGGATCTTGTGGAAGAGGCATAATGTTCTTGTCATGTGTCCATCGATGGCGATCGTTGTATGACCTTCAATTTGTCGATATAAATGCATGATCGTATTGTCAACTTTGCAAAGAGTTTTTGGAACTGTTGTTCCATACCGAAGAGTTGTGGCGAGTGTGTGATGCATAAATGACCGTAAAAATGACACCTATGCACAATGCAACGAAGCTGATACCACGACATATTACTTGTACCACAACGAACGAGTCACGACATGCCTATAAAGAAAAAAAAAAAACTCGGCCATCGATGATGAACATTGCGACGCTACGGATGCAGACTTCGCAAGCCCGTTACAAGAACCAAGATTGCGTTGATCCTCCGCAGGTTCACCGGCCCAACCGTGGTACAATGACATCACTCTGGATGGATAGCTCCCCATTGTACCCCAACGCCACACGCTATTGACCCTATCTCACATTCTACTCACAAGTGCTCTGATGCACAACGTACCTTGTGGGAGAGGCATAACGTTGTTGTCACGTGTCCATTGATGGCGATCGTTGTATGACCTTCACTTTGTCGATATAAATGCATGACCGTATTTTCAACTTTGCAGAGAGTTGCTGCAACTGTTGTTCCAAACCGAAGAGTTGTGGTGAGTGTGTGATGCATAAATGCCTGTAAAAACGACACCTATGTACAATGCGACTAAGCTGACACCACGACGTATTACTTGTACCACGACGAACAAGTCACGGCATGCCTAGAAAGAAAAAAACACGGCCATCGATGATGAACATTGCGACGCTACAGATGCAGACTTCACAAGCCCGTTACAAGAACCAAGACTGTGTTGATCCTCCGCAGGTTGACCAGCCCAACCATGGTACAATGACATCACTCTGGATGGGTAGCTCTCCATTGTACCCCAACGCCACACGCTATCGACCCTATCTCACATTCTTCTCACAAACACTGTGCAAAAGTGCTTTGATGCACAACGTACCTTGTAGGAGAGGCAGAACATTGTCGTCACGTGTGCATTGATGGTGGTTGTTGTATGACGTTTACTTTGTTGATACATATGTATGACTGTATTGTCAACTTTGAAGAGGGTTGCTGAAACTGTTGTTCCATACCGAAGAATTGTGGCGAGTGTGATGCATAAATGCATGTCAAAACGACACCTATGCACAGTGCGAATAAGCTGACACCACGACGTATTACTTGTACCACGACGAACGAGTCACGACATGCCTAGAAAGATAAAAAAAGCACGGCCATCGATGATGAACGTTGCGATGCTACAGATGCAGACTTCACAAGCCCGTTACAAGAACCAAGACTGCGTTGATCCTCCGCAGGTTCATCGGCCCAACCGTGGTACAATGACATCACTCTGGATGGGTAGCTCCCCATTGTACCCCAACACCACACACTATCGACCATATCTCTACCGACAAACAGCGTGCAAAAATGCTCTGCTGTACAACGTACCTTCCGGTCACTGCTCACTGATTCTGACACGTGACAATAGTTTGCACGTTGAAGACAAAGAGGCTCTCTACAGAATATGAACCATGCTCTGTCTTCTAGACCTTGCCGAATGGTTATGAAGCAGACTTGTCCATCGTTATGCTTTTCTGTATTGCTTTGCATTGTGATTGTTTTCAACATGAGCTCTATTTCTGTTCACACCATTGACTGGGATTTCATCTTCATTTGCCCATGGTACGATTGTCATGTGTGGGTTATAGTGGCCATCCATCCAAGTCAAAAGCACGCAAGAGGAGAGCTTGACTTTGGTCTGCACAACTCTGTAGTCTGTTTGAAGCTGTCAAACGTCCCTTAACTTTCGATCTGCATTTGATGATTTTTCTGGGGACATTATAGTGTTCTCAAATGTGGTTGACGAGGTTTTCTGGGGACTTTGATCGTCAGCACATATACCAATCTGCACATTGCAGCACGCTTGCGTATCAGTGAGCATTGCACAACATAGTGTACAACTGCGTATTAATAGCAAGTACACATGGTTCACCATAGAAACTTACGCTGTTTGAAGGGCCTGCACTTTCAACACGAGCAGGCAGACTTGTGAGATATGAGCGTGTTGGTGGCATCATGCGTCGCTGCAAATGGAGGTTGTATTCAAGTGGTGATTCTCATGAATGATGGAGCTGCGTGTGAAATATTCTGCTACCATTGCCATCTTAGTGAAGAACGTACCTTGTCAGTGCGTACAGGAGGGTGCACTTCAAGCAAGTCGTACGTCTGTTGTGCATCGGAGCTGTGGATTTGAACCTGTGCCAGATTTTCCTCACTGTGTTAGGTACATGCAGTTGCGAAGATACGAGCGCTTGAGTGATGAACGTAGCTTTTCGTGCAGGCAAAAATTGTGCACATGGAGATGGAGTTACCTTCGTGTGCAGCTAGAAGTCATGGACGTTGTTTTCAGCTTCTGCCAACAACTTCTGCACTTGTTCATGGCTCTCGCCCTTCAGCATGGGTACTGTCCTCCCTCCCAAGAGAAACATTTAGGCTTGTGGTGCCACGACTGTCGCTCTTTCAGGATGTGCCTCTGCATATGGAACATGCATGGTTTCACCATAAATATGATCCCCTTACATGAGACCTATACCAAAAAATGGAAGACTGTGTGACCTATTGACTCACCCGCAGCATGCAAAAGTACAGTTAGAACGCCTTCCTCTGAGGTGATAGTTCCATGCTCAGTGCACTCGTACTTCTCGACGAGGAAGTCAAAGTAGACCTCACACTGGCATGCTGTGCCATCTGGCATGCGTTGTGTGCACTGGGTGATCTCGTTGTACTGCAGGTTGGTGACCTTTGCACTCATTTTCACGATAAGAGTGTTCACGGAACTGTTCTTCAGGAACATCCACGTGTAGTCGAACCTGCACGCAATGTTGTGAAATGTGATTGGCATGTCTAGGATGCTCGACAACGTTTGCACTTGTTATTACTATTGCACCCCAATACAAAATCACTTAGAGATTGCGTGCATTGTTGGAAGCTCGTTTCTGTCCACTCCTTCCCTCACAATGTTGAGCAGGACTTTGTCCGTGATCTCATGGATCGTTGACCTGCAAAGTGAAAGTTCGGCAAAGAGTGCATGTATGTATACAAATACACACCTTATGTATACACAAGGCACATGGTCTACCATACTCACCCACGACCAGCCTTCAGAGCACCATCTTTGTAGTACATCCCGTTCATGGAAACCACTCTGTCGTTGTTCAAGTACTGCTGGATCTCAGGCGTCAGAGTGCCCCACACAAATCCGACGAGCGCCATGTCATCTGCAAACATGATGTAATCCTGCTTCGTTGCGGCCGAAACCTTTGTTGCATCCAAAATCCCAAATGCAAGACCAAGCTGGAATGACAAGGCAAGTAATGTCAGTTGATATGACTTATTCCGGGTGTTTATGTCCCATTGGGGAAACAATGCATGTTCTTAATGGCGATCGTTTTGGTGGAATGAAACGTTTCAGCGAGGGGCGCATCATGTCATTGTTGAAAATGGCGGTAAAGACTTGGTCCACCTCGCCTTCGACAAAGGTGCTTGGCACAGCGTATGACTCGCCCATTGTCCAGTTGAGGGTGCACTCCTGGGCAACACTGGTGTACCTGCAACATCCAGAGGATCATCATGATGCATATCCATACACTTGATGTACACAGATGCATATTTATCATTTCCACGTACCGTTCCCTTGTGGATGACGTGGTTGTGTTGTACACATCGTACATCTTCCATCTCTGCTAGCTTTCCGTGAAAGATTCTGCCATGTGCCTCTTTGTTGTTCCGGAGTACTCTCCAGGAATGATGACTGTAGGTACTTTCATGTCGATAACCCTTCCAGAAGTGTCCGCGAGATAGATGCGGGGGTCAAGCTGGGATTTGTCACTCATGGGAAGATCCACGTTGATGACTAGGGCGTGACGATGAAAACGCCTGAAACGCGGTTGCAGTTCTGCAATGGTTGCGAGTCGCGACTGCACATGAATAATGACAATGTGTGAATGTGACATTGAGAAACGTGATGAAACACAACAAACGTAAGAGTGAGATGCTTGTATAACTTACATCTTTGTGCATATGGTCGATTGTTGGCAAAGGCATTGCAAAGAGCAACATTACAACGTTGTCCAAATGATTCGTACCAGCTTACAACAATATCATGCTGAAAAGGAAAGTCACAATGTCGTACCTGGATATGGATGATCCCTTATGCCAACCCTCCATGTTTGTCCACACTTAGTATAAAGGGAAAATGTTCTGAGTAGAACGTTTCTTGTGGATGGACTGTCATGTGGACACTGTGTACATTCGTCCACACATGGTCAATAATGGAGCCACTCTCATGAGTTGCACAAGTGATCAACATCTGAAAACCTCTGTCTTTAAGAAATTGGTAACTCTCTGGTATCGCAATCTCCGCGTGAATGTTGACGTCACCTACAAGGACAAGTGGGAACGAACCTGAGGCGAAGTTGCGAAGAAATTCTAACAGTGGCTTTTCTGCTGAAGAGGGAGAGCGATAAATTGCGTAGAAAACTACTGGCATTGTTGGTAAGATCCATTCACACCATGACATAGCATCAAATCCTGCTCCACTGTGTTCATTAATAGCTCCCGTGTACGTAGTTGCGACAAGTATTCCTCCAACCTCACCGGAAGAATAATGCACAGCCTTTCTGTGTACAGTGTCATGTCGATGAGCATGGCTGTTGCGATGATGTGTTTCAGTGAGAATGAGTGTCTGCGTGCACAAGTTCATGACGGTGGAGGACATTGTGCCCATGCTTTCCAAGACTTCGAATGTTGTTGTAGTACACGCAGAACGATGATGGAGTACACTGATATTCGAGGCACTGCAAACGCGGCGAGTGCACTCTCTGTCGCAACCGCTCCTTTTCTGAAACAATCTTTGAAGACACGTTGATGTTGTCACTGTTGTAATCTGTAAGATGAATGAAGTGTGCATCAGAAAACCTACTCATAGCAACATAGTACATGTGCTCTGGTACAAAGGAAGACAAGTCGACCACTGCATCCTCTCTGAAAGTGCATCCTTGTGCTTTGTAGACAGTAATTGCATTTGCATGGGCAAGTGGAAACTGCCTTCGCGACACTTCAAAACGTCATTTGTAAGGGTTTTTCGACTCGTTTGATGGGTGTCCAATTGGCATTGACACCTTCTTCCGTTGTAAGTTGTGTATACTTCAATCGTTGTTTCTGTCCAATGACTTCGTTTGGAAACTCCACCCAGAATGTAAGCACCTCATTTCTAACAAGGCTTGCATGAAGAAGGATGCCCGTCGCCCCATTCACTAAGCCATCACTCGTGTCCATGTTCAAAATAATTTGAACACGACACCCTATGTACAAACGAAGAGTCTTACATAGATTTGCTGTATATCGTCTGTCGTCACCTGCTTCATCCAACGACTGGTGACCACGACTCCCATCGCCATGGCTGATGCACGCATCCCATGCTTGGCAAACAAATTTGGAACTGTGCGCTCTGTCGTAAAACATCTTGTTGTGTACGTTGACGTTTTCGTTTGTTGTGAAAAGGTGCAACATGTTGGTCATGTCAACTTTCTTCCTTTGGTCAATAAGCATAGCTTGGAAAAAGTCATGATGTGCCACTGTGCACCTGTTTTCACGGAGACGGTTCAAAGAATTTGCAAAAAACTGATCATTCTGTCGCATGAAAGTTTGCAACTCGTACAGTGTCATACTAGCCCATGGGAAAAATGTCGATTCAGATGCATCTTCCTCTACAATCAGGGTGTCATCAAAAGGTTCAAAGGGGTACCCATCCTGTACCGGTTTCAGTTGATACAAGTCACCCACAAAGACGATATGTACACCACCAAAAGGCTGATCTATGCCTTTGACTTCTCTCATTCTGCGATCCAGGAAATGCATTAGCCGACGACCAACCATCGACACTTCATCGACAATAATGAACTATACACGACCTAGCTCACATGCCAGCACATGTCGAGATTCGGAGGACAGAGGTAGGTAAGCTCCTTTTCGAGTGCTCAATTTCATCGAATGATGAATGGTGAACCCATTCACATTGAAGGCAGCAACACCGGTTGGCGCGGGCTTCAACACCTTGAGCAACGTGTGGTCTGAGTTTGGTGCAGCATTGTAGAAGCGTAACAAATGCTCATACAATGCATGTACCACCGTTGACTTCCCTACACCAGCGCCTCCTGATAGGAACAGTCAAACATCTTCTTTTCTAGAACGTACAATGTGCATGATGTCATCCACAACAGCACGCTGCTCGGAGTTTAGTTTGGAATTCATGAGAGAAAAATCTTCGTCACTCTTTGCCTTGTCTGCAAACATGTGACGGCCAACGTGCTCAAAATTGGGACCACTTTCATGTTTTTTCAAAACAGTGCCTTCTATGTCATTGTCCATTTCATTGTGGCATGACCTGAGAGCACTTTCAAAATGGCGCAAAATTGTTTCCCATTTGGACGACTTTGGAGAATATTCCTCAACCTTCTGTGAAACGATCCCTTTGTTCGCCAAGAATGAAGATGTTACAAATTGTACAGTGAGGTCTTCCTCCTTTCGGAAAGGAACAAAGAGGAATACCTTTTCGTGTTTGTACTCGTAGTCATCCCTCTCGGACTGGTTATTCAAAAATCGCACAATCTTTGGGACCTTTCGTATGCGATACAACGCCACTGAGTCATATAGCAACTCACTGTTATGTACTAACGATGTGTCATCCAATGGCCCCTCCTTTTCAGAACAGTCCACGTCCACATCGTCACCAAACTCCTCTTCCTTCTCGTTTTCCGCACATTCATCAGTCATGTGCTTTGCCTTTTTCCGGTACGTATACTTTGACAAAAAGTCTGCCAAGCATTCATTCTCAAGCTCGATTGGCCGTCTCTCGTACTGAGAGACAGCAGCATACGGTATGAACACATCCTCGGAAGATGGGTCCAATTTTTCAAGTTCCGCTCTAGGCTTCACAACAAGAAGTCGTTTCTCACGGGGGCTTGTGTTTATGAACACAAAGGACCGAATTGAGAACCTCAATGGCAATCCAGTCATTAAGGTCACTGCCTCCTGGGCACTGACCTCTTGATCATGGATGAGAGAATTGCCAACTTTATGTATCACACTCCGAATATTCTGTGAGCATTCCTCTTTTTTCAAAACATCCATTACAGATTTGAGCGTGCGGCTCATGATCCTGTTTCCTTTACGCATGTATGAAACAATGTAACTTGCCACTGCATGTGGATGTATGCACATCTATATGCCCATGTTGGCCTGCCAAAGCCTCAAGACATCTGGGTTGAACGGGTTTACATTCTGATGCATTGGGATCCTTTTGTACAGTAGGGTCGCCTTTTTGAGAGATGAGCGTACACTACGAACATATTCAATTTCAGAAAGCTCACACAACTGAAGAAAATCGTCAAAGTCAATGTCACTGTCTTTAGTGTTGCAATCATACTTGCATACACTGTTTTGTAATGTTTTCTCTTTGCAGGTAAGGTGCTCTCGTCAAGAGGAAGAAGAACTACAGACTTATCAAAAGGTGGCTTTGGAAAGCCAAGCGCATTTGTTTTAGAGCCTTTTTTCTTGCGACAACGGTATGTACACTTGTGCACTTGCAGGGACTGTAGATCGGTCTGTAACAGGTCAATGTTTGTGGATATATACTTATCCACAAATTCAACAACTTTTTCAGGGGACTGGGACTCCAGGTCGGGGGCATCCTTCACCCACAGCAAGACATGATAGTAGGGACTTCCACGGTGTTGGAATTCCACAACCCCAAAGTAATCGTCCACATGACCGAGTGGTCCATTTTCTGTGGCGATAATGTTCTTTAAAAAGGAATGACGACGGTGGTGAAAGTATCGTGAAGGTGACACTGGGTCATCTGCAACGAGCTTCGTCCTCTCCTGAAATTGGAGTGCATCAATTTCACCGCGTGACAAACCTTTTCCTGCAACTTTCAACAATATGCCCAACAGTTCAGGCCAGCATGTGTCAGCCATACTCAGAGAGAAGAAAAACGTTGGGTTCTATTTTTTCTGCCTAAAAAATGCAAATAGGTCCTTCTTGTTGTCGTCCCAATATGTGATGGTTCCCCGCATCCCCTTGAACTCGTTGAAGATAAGGTTGTTCTCCAACAACCTACTTCTTGCCTCACTGTTTTGAAGATCAACTGCAGTAATCCTCTTCTGGAACAACTGTCTTGCCCGAAGCGACATAATGTCACGAACGTTCAACATTTGACAGACATAGAACTTGAAAAAATTGTTGTCTGGTCTTTGGGCAAATCTACGATCACAATTAAACAATTCCCACTTTACCACTTTCCGGTAAGGTACTGAGCAGTCCGGTTTTGGACCACTGAAATTGAGGACAATGTTCCCAGATCTTCTCTTTCCACCAAAGAGTGATGGAAAACACAACTCCTCCATGTCATTCCGAGACAGAATGTGACAAGGAGTCTTTCCCTCACATGGTGCTGTGATGACATGTCCTTTGGACATTTCCTGGAACAATGGAATCCTAAAGTACATTTTTTGGTCGACTTGATCATCTTCAAAATAAGAGAACGCTGCCTCAACTTCGTCTTGGGATGATGATGCATGACCCTCAGTCGTCTCATGTTGTGCTTCACGGTACACATGTTCTACAAGTTCCGAAACTTTTGAAAATTGGCTCTCGGGTGGAACATCAATCCACCGAGCAAGAAGAGCAAGTATTCGCAAACAACCGCAGCAGAAGTACGACTGAAAAAGCCATAGAACTGTTGGTTCAAAACCTGACACTTGTACTTTATATCACGTTTTGACTTCACTTTGTACACACCCACAAACTTCGTGGATGCTGACTCATAGCACAGACTGAACTTTTCCTTCACCTCCTCCTCAATCTTACAATACAGTGTTTCCTTTGACGTGAAACGACGAAGTTTCATCACTGGTTCGCCATCCTCTCGTTCACAGCTGGGAAAAGTAGAATCAGGGCCTGGTTGATTCTGAGGACCACCACTTGACTCCACACTCGTTATTGTACTCAATGGGACATTCCCATTCAGAACATCCAACAGTAATGAAAAAAACTTCCCAACTGCTTTGGTTCACCCGCTTGAAGAAATCTTGCCTCCAACACGTGATACTGTAGATACACGTTCGGTATTCATATTTGTCCGAGGACGAAGGTGGACGACATGTTCGCTTTCATGTGACAATCCAACCCAGCAGAAAATTGAAGCATCATGTCATTTGGAAGATGTGAGGACCTGTGGTGCTCTCTTCTTATGAAACATTGCGGCCTTACTTGAGTCCCATACAGAACGCCATCATTATTCGACTGAAGTATGTTAAAATGGTTCCCATTTTACTTCAGATGTACACTTGGGCCAAAAATGGTAGGTGAAAAGAAAACACGATGGAAAACCCGGACATCACTCTGCCACACAAAAAAAGTTCATCTGTACAAGACTGCAGCTACCAGCAGTTCACCAAAGGAACCCCATGTCCCATCTGTACAGATATAGTTCATGTATGCCTGTCTACTATCCCAATTCCGTCGATGGCTTGTACCTAACGGCACACTGAAGCCATTGAAATGAATAGCTGCAAAACGAGCTATCTCCATGCGTACGTCCATGTGCTTGTCTTCACATCCATGTATGGCCACAAATATACCTCGAAACATGCAATTTCCATCGCCATGAATACCAACACATTGCATGTGCCAGGGACATCCAAACAATGCACGTCTCATGTCATACAGCGACAATGGCCGCTGAAGCCTGAATACACCATGTGCAACAGAACAGATATGTGTTGGTCCAGATCGATGATAATCTTGACAATCGCCATCTCTATCATCTGCCTCGTCCAAAACCTCTGGCGGAAAAAGCATGTATGTACACTTTACAATGTTGTCGCTTAAGTAGTGAACTGAGCCAATACTTTGTTGCACCACAGTGAACTTCCTTCCACAAGCATCCTCATCCCTTACTAAAATGTCAAAATGACACTCAGCACACACAATGTGAAAACATGCGGACGTCACACTGCCATACCCACACTTGAACATGAGGGTTTGATCATTGTGCCACACAAACATGGCACAATCCATCATTGCACAGAACGACAACATCTCTGTCAACCCACCCCATACACCAACATTACCCATGAAAGCCACATACGACCGTGCATTAGGACAATGGAAGCCATGCGCAGCTGAAAAGGAATGTTGAACAATTTCGAAATGTTCAATCGCAAAGTCCACAACCTTCTTTTGTACTTGCATGTGCTCATCTTCTGTACCGAACAACATCCACGAGAAACATCGGAACAATGAGTTCCCATCCAATACACAAGCCTTCCTCTTCATCACAAACGTTAACTTCTCACCGTCACATCCACTTGGTACAGTAATGGCCTCCAGCCTTCCGCGTGATGCTTCTGCCGCCATCGTCACACGCGATGTTCGAGTGCCACTGACCACCCGCTGTTAACACACAACATTCCACATATTGCAATAAGGACAACATCCACGACACACCACAAGCGGAGCAAAACACAGGGGAACCGTTCGCGGCAACGGGAAACACTACGTACCGTAGAATGCAAAACGAGCCAACCTCGTGAAAGGGAAACGTAAAACAAGGTCCGCGTCGGTGTCTTGTTGGATACCGTTCGTCCTTGATGCCTGGGACTCAAAACAGTTACTTTTAACATGAATTTATCCACGATGTGTATACAATCCTCATGACACGTGAAGGTTGGATAGACGCACCTTAGACAACTTCACGGAATGTTGAATATGTCGAACCAAATTTCGTTGCTCACTTTACGTCCACACCCTGCACAAGACAGCAGGAACCCTCAGCGGATTGCATTTGTACTTCCTTCTACAACAGTGTGCCTAAGTCCATGTGTGCTTACGTACCTCGTAAGCGACGGGATGGACCAAAACAGATGGCCTCGACTTTCAATGCCCTTAGTGCGGACGAGCTCCGCCGACGGCAGGAGTCACGCAGGTACGTTGCGTGCCAAAAGGATAGTAACAATTCCGACATCGGACTACATGCTTCGTTGACCTCGACTACGTGCCGTTATACTTTCTTCCACAAATCCCAAACTGTCTTCAAGACTACATAACACTACGAATATACCAAACGTACAATCCTTGCACATGGGGTGCCCACAATGTTACGTACATGAACACCATATCGTCACACCGTGACATAGACATATACAACTTTACCGAAAACGAAGTTGCATTTCATCAACCTCCATCGTCAACTTCCTTTAGCAGGCTCTCGTCCTAAATCGAGCGTATGAAATCCAAAAACATCGGACTTTCGGTACACCATATGTAGTAGGCACTCAGCATATTTAACAATGAACAACACCGGTAACTTTCGAGCGAATGCAGCAACAACCTACCCACGTGTCTACTAAGTTATGGCATGATTCCGCAAATGGCAAACTGATGTGTACACATCCCTCGCGAAAAACACCCGGAATGCCCCAGATCATTGCACGTCGTAACACCTACCATCAAATAGTCAATGTAGGTCAGAAATCAACGTAGAGGTCAGTGCTCGCCTACCCAAAACACGATATTCGGTCGACCACTACCGACACTCGAGACAATTTGGCCACATCGTATAAACATAAATAACTCCCAATAGCCTACCCCAAGTGGATGCCACTCCACATCATATAATTCCATTTACCAATGTTGGAACCCATGTATGTCATTCACACACCTCTCTCAGTAGTGCACGGGACCACCACCAAACTATGTTCAAATCCACAAGATTGCACGGACAAACCCCTCACCATATTTATCAAATCCGACGTCCGCACCTGTCCGCTTTCAAGAACCGCGACGGACGACACGTTGGACGTTATGTTCAATGACGGCCACACATGATCGACACGTCACACCATACGGGACACCGCCTATCCAGAATATTGTTCCAACACAATGTTTTCACTCGTTTGTGAATGCAACCTCCGTCAAGAACGTTAAAACCGGAGCTTCAAGAAGGAACCATTTTCAAAACAACTTCAAGTCCCTCGTATGACGGACATCGCACACATCTGGCGGTAAACAGCAATACATTCACCGGGCACACGTTAAATGTCGATCAACAGTCTCCACCTTAAATGTCGTCGGACTTTGCATGACATATACAACCTACTCAGCAATCCATTCTGACAACATCAACCGGACACCACCGCTCCGCACTTCTGCAACAATGCCGTCACCGTATGACTCAAGTCCACCTTGGCACCCGAGCATGTCATTGGACAGCAACTGCTACCACGTCGAGCCTCATCTTCCGTCACAACCAAAAAATATCGGGGTCCCCCCCCCCCGGTACCTTTCGTTTCTCAACACATACATCACCGGACAACTCAACCGAGAAACCCTACTCATCCCGACGGGAGACTCGTAATCCCAGGCAGATCAGCCATTGGACACCGGACGACGTCNAATATTGGGGTCCCCCCCCCCTGTACCTTTCATTTCTCAACACATACATCACCGGACAACTCAACCGAGAAACCCTAGTCATTCCGACGGGAGACTCGTAATCCCAGGCAGATCAGCCATTGGACACCGGACGACGTCGCCATCACCCTTCTACTGAACCTTGTACAACTAAATCGATGTATGCTCATGTACAACTTCACACAAGAGTGATGTGCACATGACGATCCAACTACATCCTCCTGAACAACTGTCCGGTTTCCTCCTTTATACTTCCGTACGATCATCAACTCTCGGTACACAACTGCGATGATGACCAAACACCTCAAGATGGCCCTCGTGATGCCATAGACATCATTGTGGTTAGCGCCCTGAATGACAACGACTACACATGCACACATTTAGGCCCAAAATGTTTTACCTCCGCCCACAACCGAAGATGCCGACGGCCTTGCGGTCACCTCGTGGCCGCAAATGTCGCACCTCCTCCAATCAGTTGGTGTACAGAGTGCTTCACGACTACCGCTGCCGCCTTCTCCGCAAGACCACGCATGGCTCCAATCACGCTACCTCTCCCGACGACGCCACATGACCCAGACCTGCTGCTGATGGACGAGGATGGCTTTGCGGAGGAAGTCAGCCAATGGGATGAGCGCATCGCAACCTTCCTAGCAGAAGAAGCTCAGAATCTACAACTGCTGCCAAGAACATGTGTCCAACCATACATCGAGGTATGTGGAACAATATACTCATGTGCAAATGTAAATTGCTGCTCATCCAGCTTCACTTCTAGCATCTACATCTGTCTATCGCCATGTTTCTACAAGACAGACATTCAACGAGCCTACTCGGGATACAATGCTTGCAGCTTCCGCCATATACTACACCTGTTGCATCCGGTACATGAATAATACCGCAATCCCTGGCAGGAACCTGAAAGGGAAACATGACCCTTATTGGTACTTCTCTGCAATAGAGCTGTCCAGTACAGGCTTTTGTAGAGATGATAGCTTCCTTTGGGTGGTGGCAGGACCAACGTTAGCTGTGCTGAAGACAAGAAAGGTTTCTGAACGAACAGGAAACCCCAGCTGGATTCGCAGACTCGCAGAAAGACAACTTTGGACCAGTATGGAAGACCACATAACACGTCTCGATGATCTTTCTTAGAAACCAGAACACACCTTACTGTATCCGTGCAATTCCATGAGTGTCAATGTGCATTTAAGTTCTCTCTCTCTCTCTCTCTCTCTCT